>BMAC01000033.1:466296-519520 GCA_014905375.1 Phtheirospermum japonicum | reverse complement strand
ATTTGTAATAACAGATTTTAGAAAGGAGAAACTAAAATTAAAAATTAAAAATAAATTTAAAAACAGAATATAATGCTGAAACTGGAAAAAAATATTTAAATTACAAATCGAATAAAYAAAACTGCWATTARAATTMGAATAACAGATTTTAGAATCATGATTTTTAAATAAACATTTAAAAACAGATTAGTGTGCAGAAATTAAAACAAATATTAAGGTAAAAATTCGAATAAAAAAACAGCGATTAGAAAAATAAATGTTATTATCTCTATAGATCTTTGCACGACACATTTGCAAGATCATAACCGGAGTTTCCGCAGAGAGCCCACTCTCGAAAGCTAGAATTTGATCAACAAAATCACCCCAAAGGGTACAACTCAAACGAAGACCACTATAATACAAAATATAAGCAAAGCGCAATTAGACTCCTAGATAAATACAAATAACGTAGTAAATAATTAATTAGGATATATTGTAACTGAAAATTACCTCAAGTCTTCGAGAATTATCTCAATCAACCTCGCTCGACGTCCTCCCGCCGACTCCTTCTCTTGAGGGTTACGGATCTCGGCCACCTTTCCTATAACATCTACAACATCAAATTCAACAAAATTAGATAAAAGAAGTTCGTTTTGAATGTGTGTATTACTATTGAAAACAATTAAAAAACTTACCAAAGAGAACTGTTTCATCAACTTTATTGACGTCCATTAGTGTGGAGAAAGGACGAAAGCCATAAACGTAATTGGGAAAGGAATCCTCTTTCACATCGACCAATATTGTTTTCGCGTGGAAAATAATTTTAAATTTGGCCAAGGTTGTGCGAAATTTGCCGGCGTTTTTTTCCACGTAATAGTTTCGAATCGCATAAACGCGACCCTCAACTATTCGATTTTCAAATAATTTGACATTGATCTTCTTGATCACAGCAGTAATGCGTCCCCCATAATATTTGAGTTTTTAGAGAATTTGTTTTAAAACAATATGTCAATATAATAATATTGAGTAGTTAATTGAACCTATATACATCTATTTATTAAAACAAAATCGAATTCGTGATGATTACCTCGGAGTCATGGAAAACAATTTCCATAGACGTTTTTTGTTCTTTGTTGTCGAAATCGGATCTCGCAAAAAAAGCGAAACACTCGAAGCTTAAGAGCTTTCTTGTTTGTACGGTCAATTTCTTTCGTCAGTCCGAATAGAGGAGGCATCGTCCCGAAAAACCTAGCTGCTCAAGTTTTGAAAAATAGACAGAAAACAAAGACGGACGAAAGATGCGAAAGAAATTGATATCTTGCAATTAGTAGAACCATATATTTATAGGGCGATTTGCATGAAACCCTAGGAATTCTATATACGGAATAGTTTTCGGCCGAGCAAAAAAAAAAAACAGATTTCGTATTCCTAAATTATAGACAATCGATTTATTTTAAAGATTTTAGTAGATTTTTGTGTGATTTTTAAATCAAAAAACCGTCTCTTGATTGCCCTTGAAATAAAAAGGGGCATTTCCCATATACTCCAAAAGGGAAACACTTTTATCCCAAATACACGAAAGAGATTTCAAATTCTTAGCTTCTACATAATATTACTAGTTTACCCTTATTAACTTTTTTTTGTGTTTCGTTTTTTGTTTTCCTTTTTCTTTTCAAATTTAATTCAATCAAAATCCATACTACTTAGCATTAATTTTTATACTACTTTCATATTAAATACATACTACCCGTCATCGCCGTAGATTAAATTTCATGCTACGTCGTCAAGTTTTATACTACATTGTGCAATCCCATACTACTTTCATATTAAATACATACTACCCGTCATCGCCGTAAATTAAATTTGATGCTACATCGTCAAGTTTTCATACTATTAATTACATACTACTCGTTATTGCCGTAAATTAAATTCCATGCTACGTCGTCAAGTTTCATACTACATCGTGATACTTACAACCGTCGAATTTCATACTATATCTTGAAATATCATAATTTATTCTTCCAATTTCATACCAAGCAATGAATTTTTTTTTCTTTTTCAAACAAAAATCCATTACTAAAATACGAACTTGTTTTCCAATTCTTTTTCTATAAATCTTTTTCAAACAAAAATCCATACTAAAATACGAACTTGTTTTGTCAATGGCTGATTTCTTCTCTCTTTATTTAACTTTATTTTTCAGGGGTAATATATATTATTGTGGGCGATGCAATTTTTTTTTTAAATCAATCAATTTCGTTTCACATAATAAACTGGTTGCACAAATGGTAAAAAAAACCCAGAGAAAAAGTACCTTTTAGTTGCACGGTGAGATCTGTTTGAACGCCAAATGAACAAAGAAAGAAGGAATGAACTTTTGGCAAAATTAAATTTAGTTGACAAAAGTAAAAGTACCCACGATTGGAATTGTAGAAAGAGAGGGTAGTATAAAACTATTTATATTTTAAGATTTGATTTAATGGGATGTATTTGGGTTAAATAGGATAAAATAAAGTTATGTGATTAAATGATAAATAAAGATTGAGTTATTGTATTAAATGGTAATTTTCCCAAATAAAAATACTTGTTTGGTTACCTAATCAACTTCAAATTATCTGGGATTCGATTCTGTCAATATCAATTTTATTATATTGTCTGATTTTATTTTATTTTTTAAAACATTACTTATTGGCCGGTTGAATTTAAAAATAATCTTGGTTGTCTAAATATAATTCTGATTTGTTTTATTTACCTTTTATAGGATTTTGAATATGCAAGAGATCAGCTTGAATCAACTACCTATTTTACAGATACCATGAATGTAAGTGATTCGGTTGATGCCAAATTCGTTTTTCTAAGGCCTGTATTTTAATTTACTTTCTTGCTTTATTTTTTTTTATCCTTATTTGGGGCCTGTAATTAATTTATTTAATTTGTTTTCTTGCTTTTTTTTATATTTGTTTGGGGCTGTAAATAATTTGTTTAATTTGTTTCCTTTTTTTTTCATAATTGCATTTAGTTAAAAATTTTATTTAATTTTTTTAATTCTTCGAATCTCAATTAAACGTATCAAACAATGTTTTGTAACAAACTGAAAATATTAACATATATATTTACCAATAGAAAAATATTAACTAAAGTCATTAGAAAAATGAAAAAATAAGAATTCTGTTTCCTATCGAATATTCTTCCAGATATAGATTAAAGTCATTAGAAAAATACAATCACAAATAGAAAAAAAAAATTCTGTTTCCTAATTTTTTGGGAAAAAATTCGAAATCCGTATGGCTCTATGTACTGTAATCAGACGGGAATTCAATTTCTGTTGAAAAGTCAACAATGATGGCTGGAATATTAAAATTAAAAAAAAAAACAGTTGAAAAGTCAACAAAAGTGGCTTTTGCGCCAAAAAAGTTTCTCTTTGGGGAAAGAAAACAGTTTTGGCGGTAGACAAAACAATTGCCTCATATAGAAAACATTGTTATTATATATATATAGATTATATTATACTGCGCGCTTATGATTATTTTTTATGTTTTCATTCATCTTCGTGTTTGTTCGATTGTATAAAGTGTGTTCTGTTAATTTTTTTTGTTTTATGTTTAAGTTTTCATTCTCCTACAACGGGTGTGGGAATCGGTATTTGAAATGGATAACTCACACGACGAGGAGGGATTTTCTTCGGGTGATGCACAAAATGCTATGAACGAGGAACATCGAACAGAAACACCCCCGGACGAGGCAACAGTTAGGGGTATGGTTTTTAGTTCCGGTGAGGAGGCACATTTATTTTACATTAACTATGGGAGGCAAATGGGTTTCGATGTTCGAAAATGCCACTCCATGTTCAAAAATGGTGTTTTGAAAAACAGAATATGGGAGTGTGTTTGTGCGGGACTAAGGAAGGAAACAATTCCAGGGACTAAACGACGTCGAAAGGAGACAGTAAACAAAAATTGCAATTGTCCTGCTAGACTCCGCATAGCACACGACGTTTCAACTGGCTTGTAAAAGGTTATAGATTTCCAACCTGCTCACAACCACACTCTATAAACGCCAGAAACATCATACCATCTTAAGTGTAACAGGCATGTCATGTTAATTTCACTTTATATTTATGAAACATAATGTTGTCTCCATACGTGGAATTGGGGGTTATTATTTATTTTTCCATACTACCAACATAGACTATTATCATTGTCACATGTCGTCGTGTAGGGTAACCAATTCAAATAAATCTATTGTTGAAATTACCAAAATACAAATCTGCATATATGATATAATCTGTGTCCATAGAGTTCTGTGAATATGTGTCTATTGTATTGAGTTTTTATCAAGTAAAATGAATTGAATAAAAATATTTGCAGATACATATCGACACCTCAAAAGGTGATGTCAAGTTTGCTATGAGATGCAGGCATCCGCCCATGCCATTGTTTTAATTATCTGCAATAGGTTGATGGTGGTCCATGCAATACTACGTTCGACAAGAAAGCAGGCTATAATTTCTTATGGAAATAATGGATTGACAATATTTGGAATGGGGACATCCAAACTGCGCTTTCCCTATTCGAAGGTATGCATCTGAATGACCCAAACTTGTTTATTGAGAAAACATGCATCGACGATGCATCACTAAGCAGGTTATTTTGGTGTGATGGTGTCTCCCAGACACCATATGGTAAGTTTGGTGACGTGCTCATTATGTATAGTACTTACAAAACGAATGCCTATAACTTTCTGTTGGTCATTTTATCGGGTATCGATAACCACGAGAAAAGTATTATCTTCGGAGCTGCATTGATGTATAACGAGACCGCTATATCTTAAGTCTGGTTGCTTAAGACATTCCTTGTAGATATGGACGGGAAAGCCCCAGTTTTGGTTGTCACAGATCAAGATGAATCAATGCGTCACGCCATAAGAGTGATTTTCCCTAGTGCATTGCATAGACTATGTGGTTGGCATCTAAATAGAAATTGTGCTCAGAAGGTGAAGGTACATGAATTTTGCACCGTCTTATCAAGGTTAATGATGGCGAGATGGTCTATTCAAAGTTTCAAGCGTGAGTGTAAAAGAGAGATCGAGAAACACGGGGTTGCGGATAGCAGTTGGATTAAGGAGACCTACGATAGAAGAGAAAATTGGAGCGAGGCATACCTCCGAGGTCACTTTATGGGAATGAGTAGGACAACACAATGGGCAGAATCTTTAAACTCTCTATTCAAGAGCCTAGGCAAAGCCACAATCACGATTATCGAGTTCCTACGCCATTTTCATAAGGTACTCGTCTCAATGAGAGCTACATTTTTAAAAGAACAAAATGAATTCGCGCGAGCACCACCAACGATACGACCTACTGTTGCACTTCACGGCCTCCTTCATCACGCTGCAAGTATTTATACCAGAGCCGTATTTGAAGATGTCAAAAGAGAAATAATGAAGGAGCAATATTTGATAGTTGTTGAAAAAAATGTACATGACGACCGCCTACACACATTAACTTTGGAAAAATATGGATTGGAATATTAAACCAGTGGTCGGTGAAGGATGATGTCACAAAAGGTACATATCTATGCGAATGCAAGATGCTAGAGTCGGATGGGTTGCCATGTAGTCATCTTTTTACTGCATTCAAGAATATGAATCTTCAAGCTATACTTGGTGAGTGTGTACGTGAGAGATGGACCACAGAGGCAGGGAAGCAGTTGCAAGAGAACTTTCCTTTTCTAACAGTGGATCCATAACTGAAGAGGTTTATGGTGCTTCACCAAGAATGTAGTGACTTGTGTCATAAAGCTTCGCAGACCAAATCCGCAAACGTAAAGTCTATTAAGAGAGTTCGAAGCGCGGCAAAAAAGGCGGAGGAAGTACTTGCCGATTCGATGCCAACACAAAATTCTAATCTCGAGCATTCGAGCGAGATTCGTGACCTCGATAGAATTTCACAACAAATGCGTCTATTCTTGATCCGCAGAAGGCTGGGGCAAGAGGGGCTCTTAAAGCCAAAAAACAAAATTGCGGATTGTGTGGGTACGCCAGATTTTAAAATAAAGTTCATACTCACCCCTAACCTGTTATGGTTCAATTTAACTAAACTACTGTGTTGTTTTTCTTTTACAGTAAACCAGGCCATAAATCGACTACTTGTGAAAAGAAGACCGAACTCCCTGACACTGCAAATGCCAAAAAGGGTACATTACTCGATGAGGATTATATTCCACTCAACTCTCAAGATCCAAAAATAAATGAACTGCCCCGCGAAAAACAGTGACGACATAGATTTAGGTTGTGAGGTTTGGTTAGTCTGCGTGAAGGTTGAATATTACAGTGATCTGAATAAAGATATTTGAAAAATCATATAGATAAGTAGGGGAATACTAATTTCGCAAGATGGTCAGTGTTTGCTAATTTATTTTCCATTTCAGTTTTGGTAATTATCGCATTATATATTTCATGTGTGATTGTCTTATATTGAACATTAATTGTGCACGTTTAGAAAGTTATTACATTTCTTTATACGCACCATTAAAATCGTACAAAAATAGGATACATGCACAATTATTTGGCACCAAACGAGAGGTATTTATGATGGTATCTTGACAGTAATTTGATTTACCAATTTGTAAAATTATCGCGTGCAAGATTAAAACAAGGGTTAGCGCGTTATCACAACACCACTATTACAAACATGATTTTATTTCAATATTGATAGATTATATGTTGTGATGTCCACATGTGTGAAGTCGTTATTATCAAGTTGATCTTTATGACGACCTGAGTCATGATCTCCTCGTGATCATGTGGATGGTGTGCTGGATTAGCTAAAGACCTCAGGCAACCCGGTGGACAAAATAACACACAAAACTACACATTTGTATTGATATATCTAGGTCATTGATATTGCAACATAAATCGAATACATGACAAGCTACTAAACCAAAGTAAACAAAAATGACCATAAACCGAATCGACGAAGTTGGACCATGATAAAAAAAAAAAAACAGAGTGTGAAGGTAATTTGAAACAACAAATTAAAATGATGTAATAACAATAATTTAAAAAAACAACAACGTGCGATCATCATTCAAAAATGCACACTATAACACAATAATTCTAAACATAAAGTGACATAATAATCGGTGTCATGCACCCCCACAATCGAGATAGTATGCCTGATTAGTAGACGACATCACATGTGAAGATTGTTCATCTTCGGATGCTCGTGCTTGACTTTCTCTCTTCATCGACAGCATGGGTCTTACACACTGAGAATTGAAGAAACAAAATGATGAAGCATTACATAACCCAAAATAAAATTTTTAGTTTCTGTTCGGCACTCGCTGGCCAAAACTTATACAGAATATTGGTCAAATAAATTAGTGTAATATTCTAGCACAGCACCAACTTGCTCAAATTGTCCAGAATTTGCGGCAAAAAGTGGCGAAACTTATTTGAAATATTCTGCCAATTACAAACGAATATTGACAATATTCCTATGCACTAGGGCCGACAGAGTATACAATCTTTGGTCAATACGAGCCAAATGGGCGCCGAACACAAAACTACATATTCAGAATTTGACAGCCAAAGATTTTGTTCCGGTGTTATTAATAAACTCAACCCAACAGAAAACTAAGTTCAGGTCATTCAAACCACATAAGTAATACAATGTCACAGAAAATCTAAAATTAATCAAAAAAAATTAATATAAACCTTCCAACAACTTTAAACCACTAATACAATTTCAAAAAGACATTCAGAGACTATGTTACGATATCGAACGGTGCATCTACATGCCCAATCATCCATTATTCAAACAACACAACATTCAAATGATCAGCCGGTAAACGTTTTAGTGTCTTAGAGTCAACAAATGAGAACGAGTGGATCAAAAATCAACATCACGAGATTTACATAAATATACAACCATCATATAAAGGATAACGATCCTTTAGAAACAAAAGAAAAGATATACTAAACAGCCATCAAAATGAAGGCAACAAACTCAAATTTATTTGAAAAAGCACCATACCCCTACTCCAGTTCTTTTTATATCGTCTTCTTCGTATTACATCGAACAATTTATTGACCCCGTTAGTTCAGACATTTGATCAAACATTTTTGGGGAACTCAACAAAAGTTTGACTTTGGTATACAATTCTCTTCCCCAACAACTACTCAATGGGATTTCACCGACGAGGTCGCATATAATACACAAGGGATAGCCTCAAATACCTAGGATTTGCTCTAACGAATGGAACACAGTGAGGGAGGCATAATTCTATGATTGATTTCGTCAAATTTAACCAATCCGTCGTTTCCTGGGAGGAGGCAACTTTCTCATTCTATTGAATGGTTGAATGGGTTAGATCCTCTGGCGTTTCCGATGAATTGTGATTTGATGAAGTTGAAAGATGGTGAAATCCCAAGGTTTTGCACAGGAACGGTGAAGAACAAGATCTTCAAACGTGTGTGAATTCGTGTGATTGCTTTTATGAACTTTAATTGATGTAATTCATTGAAATAAATTTATAAATCTTTAGGGATATATTTTAAAGAAATTAAAGGTTGAAGGGTTATGTTATAAATTAGATAAAGTCAATGGGGTTTATGGAATTAAATAAAGTTGAAGGATTATGTTATAAATTAAATAACTTTATAATAATAATTTAATATAATTTTACATTTTTAATTTTATTATTATTAGAGGGTTATTTTGGTAATATAATAATAAAAATAATATTTTTTTATCATAAAAATAAAAATATACTACACAGTACAACTGAAAAAACCCGTTGTACTCAAAGTGGTGAATGAGATTAAATAATAATAAAATCTAATGGTATATAAGATGTGTCTATCGAGAGACAGGTACGACGGGTGGTCTGCAACTAGAAAGACCCAATTTATAATCATTTTAAAAGAAACTAATTCTTATGAAATAAGTATAGCACAACGCGTTGATGTTTGGCCCCAACATTGCATAGTGTAAATAGCGTTGCATTTTCCGTGAGCTATTTGAACACGTTATTTTTAATATAAAAAATTAATTACATTTTTTTGTGAGTTACTTTTAATAAAAATAGTTTTTTTCTAAAAAAAAAAAAAGACATATATTAAGGTCCTAGAATGATCAAACAGATATTACAATTTATAAAACACAATGAAATACAACAAACAAAATAGAACTATATATAATATAATATAAGAAAATTTGTTTTGTAGGAATTTCTAGGAATAAGCAAATTGATTATGAAATAATATAAATAATAAAAATGGTGTTAAAAATTTACTTAAAAAACACTGGTTATCGATAAAAGTTAGATTTCTTCCTTTATAATAGTGGAATAATATAAATAAAGAAATTGGTGTCAAGTTACTAAATACATGGGTTAATGACGAAAGGCATATCTTTTTAATTAGGACAACGTAAGTTAAAACATGGTCAAATAACATTATTCTAGAATATAAGGGTTTATGCGCCTTGAATCGAACTTTTTATACTTACTTTTTTGTTAAAGAAAGGTTCATCCGCAAGAGAAAAGATCGGTTGTAAGTGGTAAGTTTGACTCGAGCGAATCTCTCGATGAATGATAATCGGAACTGAAATGCTCATTTTAGCACAATTTAACTAATCACCGATCAAAGAATGTTATGGTTTGTTTTCTTTTTAAGAACGAGAATAAGATAGTTAACACGACTTTAATTTAAACATGCCAACTAATTGACAAATCGAGACGAATCATACTAGATCTACAAGCTTACGAATTGAACGATGTAAAGAACGATAAGTAACATGTAAGCAACTAAAGGTGTTCGATAATAAAATTAAAGCCATAATGAGTCATAAAATTCACAACTTCTAAACGCCAAAGGAATAAAAATCTAGATTAGAAAATAAGAAAATCATAATAGAATTTAACAATCTTACGTAAACAAATTCAACCCAAAACTCAATTATTAAATGAAAATCTAAATGAATGCAATCAACATTTCCAAGATAATATTCAAATCGACAAGATAATTGCTATAAATCAATGATTGAAATTACCCAAATAATTCTTCAAATACTAATCACAAAAAAAAAAAAAGACCAAGGAGCTCCCAATGAGCTGGTTTCCGAATATTCAAATCACCGTAGTCTTCAAAATCAATAACTAAAAGCAAATTATCACGAGATGAATCATGGAGGAATAATAGAAGAATTCAAATGTTTTAAAGTGATCCATATAGGTCAGAAAAAGGTAAGTCTCCAGATCCGTCGTAGCTGGGAATATTGACGCTTAAATAGTGTAAATCGAGGAGGGCACCATGGTAGTTTTTTCTAGAATTGATGATCGTCGACTTGCATAGATTGACGGTTTCTCTATCGTCAGCCTTTTATCAATGACTATTGTCGATAGACGATGGTGCATTGTTCTAGGCAGGTCGATCAACTAGGGCTATCAACTTGGCGCTATGCGCTCGTCGATGTCACGTCGATGTATTGTGTTGATTGACGGTATCTGGTATACCTCGGCAAGTCGATCGACTCGGGCTTTCAATGTGGGCGAGAGGTGTGCATCGGTGATGCGTCAACAATGTGTCGATTACAGGTCAACCGACATACATGATTTGTAAACCTTTGTCTAGTTTTTGTTGTTTCTAACTAGTTGTAACTCTTAGGGACGCACGTGGCTCTGTTCGGGTGACTAAAAAGACAAGAAAACAAAACTAGAATGAATATTTACAAGAGATAAGAGAAAGAATACTAAACGGAACAATAATTGACACGAGCTACTTTAAAACTAAAAGAAAGAAAAAGAAGAGAAATTACGACCTAAAACCCCCTATAACACACAAAAAAATGTAAGAATAAATGAAAATTACACACAAATATATACAAAATTACGACCTAAAACCCGCTATAACACACAAAAAAATGTAAGAATAAATGAGAATTACACACAAATATGTAAAAATCAACTCCCCCAGACTTAGCTTTTTACTTGTTCTCAAGAGAAACCGAGCCTAGACATAGACAAGAAAAACATAGCCACCCGATGAACTAAAAGGACGACACAATACGTTGAGATAAAAAGTTTAGAATTCCTTCCAAACATCTAATAGTAATGTGTTTCCCTTTATGTACATCCCCCATCCATGCCTCGGCCAAGATCTATTCATGCTCAAACCACTAAGTCGACACCCTACTAGCCCAATCATCTATACACCTCTTTAACAATAAAATCTAAAAAGTAAAAATAAAAATGCGTACAAGGGTTGCACGACTTATTATATACACATCACTTGTGCAAGGATTTCTCTTCTTGTACCATTTCTTATAAGTACCCATAAAAGCGAGGCACTAGACAAACACGATATTTACACCTCAAAAATGAGATTTCATTGACTCTAATATTTAGTTGCTAAATGCAGCTTAAAATATTTCTCGATAAGCACATGGAGTTTTTAACGTCTTCAAAAATAGAATGAAAAATCTACAAGAACTTCTATAGAGGGCATTTGAAAATGGAGCTAGTAGAGAGTATTCGACTCTCAGAATGAAGCACGAATAGAACAAGGTCAAAACAATTTATAGGTTTCTCACACTTGATGTCCCACAATTACACTAATGTCGAACGAAAGTCTAAACAATCTAACCAAACATCTAACCACGTCACTTCGTTATGGTTCCAACCAATATCAATCCACATGACTCAAATCATATACACACGCAAGCATAAAAAAGAGTTTACTAATGATGGTCGTCGGGAGATTAGAGACCCCAAGAGCTGCTAGACCCATGTTGGTCGGATTGTACCCGAAGTGATGGGCAATGTCGGTTATGAATGGGGCAAAGATAAGAAGGGTGTTTTGTTACCCAGCTTCTTCTCCACAATATTATGAATTCCGTTCAAGATAAGAGGAAAGAGACGCGGCCGACGACCATTGATTAGGCACCATAACACGTAAAGCTCTGGCTTGGTAGCATTGGTCTCCTGTTGTTTGTAGAGCACTACATGGGTGAGGATTTTATCGGCGACGTAGATTACATCGTCTTAAATCCTTGTAATCAGAAACCGATTGTAGGAGTCTGTATTACCCCCAGTTAATTCTTACCAAAAAGTGGCAACGTCAAACTCATCATCTTGAGGTATCGGAAAAATTCCGTTGTTATCAAACCTGAACACTTCTTCAAAAAGACGTTTGATCCAACAAATTTCATTGTCGCTAAGTCGGCAAGTGAACGTTCGATCAGCAAAGACGTCAATGTGACAAAAAAACTCAAGCACGAGTTCGCGATATCCGAGAAGGTCCATCCGGACGAACGCGGTGCACCGAGTCCCTCCATATATCATAAGATTTTTTCATGATGTTTCGAGCCTTCTCGGGGAATGAACAGAGACGAGAGTTATAGAGTAAGACTTGCATGCCGGCCTTGAGATCTTTATAAATGAGCTTATCGTGTTGAAGTTTCACTTTCCTCTTGTATATTTCGGCATTTTCATAGGCATCGTTTCATATCTCGTCAAGCTTTTCAAGTTGTAGCCCCCGCACATTGCCGGCTTGCGTCAAATCAAAATTTACGGCTTGTACAGCCCAATAGGCTCAGTGCTCCAACTTAGCCGAAAAGTTAACACGCCTTGTCGTATACCATTAGATAAGGGCTAGTTCCTAAAACCATCTTGTACACTGTCCTTTATGCCCAAAGAGCGTCTCTAAGCTTAGTCGACCAATTCTTCCGGCTTAGTTGGATGGTTTTCTCAAAGATTACTATGATTCTTTTGTTTCTTGTCTCCACTTGTCCCGACGTTCGAGGATGATACGACATGTCCACCTTATCCTTGATCCCATATCATTCCATCAATCTTGCAAACAACTTGTTGCAAAAATGGGTACCTCCATCACTAATGATGGCTCTCGGGAACCCGAATTGATTAACCTCCTGCATGAACTTAAGTACAATCTTGGCATCGCACGTCTTAGTGGGGATATCTTCAACCTATCTGGACACATAATTGGCGGCCACTACAAAGTACTCATATCCAAAAGAAGTCGGGAATAATCCCATAAAGTGTATGACCCAAACATCAAATATTTCTACAACATGGTTGCTCGTAAGTGGCATCTTGTTCCTCTTTCCAATATTCCCAGTTCATTGGCATCAGTCACAAGATTTGAAAAACTCATGAGCATCTTTGAATAGCGTCGGCCAATAAAATCCCGACTGAAGGACTTTGAAAGCGGTCTTTTGTCCTTCGAAATGGCCACCACATTGTTGATCGTGGTAAAAATATAGGATGCTTCTTTGATCGTCTTTGGGAATGCATTTTCGAATAATGTCTTCCCAAATCAAAAAAGGAACAGGTCCTCCCAAAAGTGATGCCTGCAAATTGAAAGAAATCTCTTCCGTTCTTGGAAGGATGATTCGGCTCTCAAATGGCCACATGCAAGATAGTTAACAATATCGACATACCATGGGGTGGGTGAGAAGAAATAGAACACGTAAATTCATAGGGAAAAGAATCATTGATACGTTCATGCTCATGCAAATTGTCCTCTACACTCAAGCGAGATAAATGGTCACCAACTACGTTTTTACAACGTTTCCTATCATGAATCTCGACATCAAATTCTTGCAATAGAAGTATATATTAAATCGAACATGACTTACTTTGAGTTATATTGAAAAGGTGACGGAGAGCCGCGTGATCGCTATGGACGATGACCTTAGAGTCGACTAAATAGGAGCAAAAATTTTCAAGTGAGAAAACTACGGCTAAAATTTCTTTTTCGGTGGTGGTATAATTACTTTGAGACTCATTCAACATAAGACTTGAATAGTAAATGACAAAAAAAATAAAACCATCTACTCGTTGACCCAAAATAGCTCCCACTGCATCGTTCGATGCATCACACATTATTTCAAAGGAGAGAAACCAATTTGGAGCAACGACCACCAGAGCCGTAGTGAGTTTTTCTTTAAGAAGGTTGAAAGAATTTAAACACGACTCATCGAACACAAAAGGCACATCAAGGCCAAGCAATTGCCACAATGGGTGACTAATTTTCGAAAAATCTTTGATAAATCGTCTGTAAAATCCCGCATGTCCTAGAAAACTTCTAATGCCTTTTTATGTTCATGGGAGTGGATAAAATTTCAATAACATCAACTTTTGCCTTGTCTACTTCTAGACACCTACTTGACACAATATGACCCAGAACGATACCACTCTTAACCATAAATGACTTTTTTCCCAACTAAGACTCAAATGACTATCAATCCAACGCTCCAGAACCCTAGATAAGTTATTTAAACAATAATTAAGGGATGAGCCAAATACCAAGAAGTCATTCATGAAAACCTCAGGAAGTCATCGATAATTCCATGGAAATGTATAGCATGTAGCATTGGAAAGTTGCGGGCGCATTGCAAACACAAAAAGGCATCCTCCGGAAAGCGAACATCTCGAATGAGCATGTGAAGGTTGTCTTTTT
This sequence comes from Phtheirospermum japonicum, assembly GCA_014905375.1. Taxonomy (NCBI): domain Eukaryota; kingdom Viridiplantae; phylum Streptophyta; class Magnoliopsida; order Lamiales; family Orobanchaceae; genus Phtheirospermum; species Phtheirospermum japonicum. The sequence goes on along the minus strand of BMAC01000033.1, from coordinate 505,057 downwards.
CTGGTCTTCCAAAGCTATAGCTACTTGATAGTATCCAGAAAGGTGATCGAGGAAGCAATAATATTGATGGTCGGCCAGTTCTCGAGCAATTGATCAATGAACAGAAGTGGGAAGTGGTCTTTCCTCGTAGTGTCATTAAGCTTCCTATAATCAATACACATGCACCACCCGGTGGTAAATCTAGTGGGTACAATCTCACCCTTGTCATTTTTGATACTTGTGGTACCACCCTTTTTTGAAACCACGTGAATGGGGCATACCCACTCACTGTCAGGCACTGGAAAAAATGATCACTTCGTCAATCAACTTAAAATTTTCCTTCTTCACGACCTCCATCAAGTTTGGATTCAAACGACGTTGACTGTCTCGAATCGGTTTCATTCCCTCCTCCAAAATAGTATGATGTATGCATGTAGCTGGGCTAATTCCCTTAATATTCCCCAAACTCCACCCGACAGCTACTTGAAACTTCTTAAGAACATCAATCAATGTTTTGTCTTCTTCACTTGATAATTCAGCAAAAATGATGACGATTTTCTTTATACCTTCTTCAAGGAACATATACTTGAGGTAACTCGAGAGGGGATTGAGTTCTGATTTAGGTTCAATATCGAGTCTCTCGCCTCCTACCCCACAAACATCAATCACCCTCTCCAAATTGGGCTCAGGCCAATCGTCGTCCTTGGTGTGCTATGATATACCATCTTGAGTAAGGAACTCATGAATAACGGATTCTTCTTCAAGCTTATTTTTTACTGGTGGAGCGATGGGATCATTGAATGAACATTCGATGTTCATGGTCGAGGATGACGTTGCTTAAAAGTCATGAATGGAGAAGGTGACCGTTTCATCCAAAATGGACAAGGTCATGCTGCCGTTTTTACATCGATCAATGTATTAGTTGTGGCCATGAAGGGTCGTCCCAATAGAATAGTATATTCCCGACTATCATCCCAAAACTCCCCGACATCCAATATAAAAAAGTTGCGGGGATAATGAGGCTACCAACTTACATGATGACATCTTCGACAATTCCCTTAGGATATCAGATGGAACGATCTGCCAAGTGGAGCTGCATCTTCATCGGTTTGAGTTCACCTAAATCAAACTGTTCGTAAATAGAAAACAGCATTAGATTTATCCCCGCCCCAAGGTCGAGCATACCCCGAGTTTCATTCCCATTTCTCAATGTGATTTTTATGCATAAACTCCCAGGGTCACTCTTCTTAAGGGGAAGGGGATTGAGAAAAATAACGCTCGCCGCAGTTGAAAAACAAAATTTTTCATTTTTACTAAAGCGTCTTTTTCTAAAGTAAGATCTTTGAAGAAATTTACGTGTGCGGGAACATTCCTTATAACATCAAGTAATGGAAGATTAACATTAACTTTAGAAAGCATATTGTAAAGGTTAAGAAATTTATTATCTTGATTTTCCCGGTTGAAGGAGGCTCGGAAATGGAATAGGAGGCCGATATGGGTTCGATGCCTTGTGAAGAACTCTTGTAGGTTCGACTTCCTTCTCAAAGTTTGTCGATGGTGGGGTAACGCTCATTTCCACGCTATAATTTTGGACGGGTGGCGGCGTAAAATTTTCTTCAGGCGAAGAAACATTGTTGTTCACAACTGTTTTGCATGTAATTGTGGTGTTTTTCTCGTGTTTTCAATTATGATTTTATATTGTTTTTATTAGTTTTTGAGTCGATTAGTTAGTTTTCTAGGTTGTTTTTCTTGTTTCTTTTTGATTTTATTCTTAATATGGTTAAATGGGTTCAATTAATTTGAGGTTTGTTATAATTCTTGGGGTTTTATGTTTAAAAACTCCTATTTTATATTGGCCAAGGCATCGAGGACAAAAAATACAAGCCAAGACGAGCCAAGACATGCCAATCCAAGCCAAAAACTAGCTCCAAAACATCCTGGAATGGTCGCCAGGACGTGCCAAGCTGTGCCAGCACAAGCCAGAGCTGCCAACACTGGGTTACCTAGTGTCCGAGCCAGCAGCGCCCCATGCCAGCGCAAGCCAAGGCCAGCAGCGCCCCACGCCAGCACAAGCCAGAGCTGCCGACACTGGGATACCCAGTGTCTGAGTCAGCAGCGCCCCATGCCAGCACAAGCCAAGGCCAGCCATGCCCAGATCACTATTTCCTCGAGCCAAACCTTGCCAATGTGTAATTTTTTGGGTCAAACCCGGGTAATTAAGCCTTTAAAGCCCAAATTGACCCATTCATGCTTTCGATTTTTGTCAATTTGCATTATTCAAGTTTTTATGTTCATGCAAGCATGGTTGTACCTTGAGCTTTCACGTTGGTACTTGGTGAAACATTGCTTGTTCTTGTTTATTTTTATTTCTGCTTTGCATTTTCAATTAAGGCATACGATGAGGCATCCGACCAACATGCAATTTCATTTCTTAGTTTAGTTTAGTTAGTTAATTGCTTTATTTTCATTTCCCTTTTATTTCTTCAATCTACAAACACACTGATTCGTCAATTAAATTGATTTCTGATAATATCAAGCCAAATAAACCTTTAATTTCCAAAACCACTAAAAATTACACTTCAAACGGCGTCGTTGCCGGGGATACAAAAAAAACTACACTTTTAAAATGGCATCGTTGTGACTCGGCTTGGTTAAGGCCTTCGATTTGATTGTCGTTTCTTTGTGTTTTTAGCTTTCTTTGTTATTTTTTTGTTAAGTATGCAAGGTACGTATAGATATGGGGGATACATTCCCAACATGGGTGGGTATGGTGGAAATCATGATGGGAATGGACTGATGTATAATGGTTATGGAAACGTGGGAGGCCATGGTGTAAACCACGTTGCCAATGGTGGATTCAGCTATGGGCAACCCAACATGGGAGGGCATGGTGCAAACCATGTTGAGTATAATGGCTTATCGGGTACGAATGGTCCGTATGGAGGATATGGTGCTTCTAATCACTTTCCGAATATGCACACTCCAAGTTATGGTTCATATAGTGGTTATGATGCCCCCAATCAATTCCCGAATATGTCTAATGGAGGCTTTGCTAGTCCGAATGGGAATGTTGGTGGTCAGTTTCTAAATCTCGGCCCGTATAGAAGTCCTCATGCTTACCTAGGTAGAATTACATAGGTAATTTGGCAGCTCTCCATATTAAAGTTGCTCTACTTATTTCCTCTTCCTTTTTGCCATCCTTGTTTGATCTGCAACTGAGTCAAAATTCCGTTAAATTTAAGGGAGGATTTATAAAAATAAATAAAAGAAATCAGCAGACTTTTGTTCCTTCCAACCAACATGAAACATTAGCAATATACATTAATTCAACTTTTAATGAATCTTCTATAAAGTGTGTTCAAACTTTTAGAATTATTACACGGGCTTAAAATAAATACAATATAAGAAGAAGAATATAGTTAGACAAGCAGACCTTGAATGATTCTGTACCGAAAGTGACACTGTGTGGATTCTGTACTAAGTGTCTCTCCAAGAGCTTCAGGATCCGGGTTAATGGTTCATCTAAGATTTATCCAAGATTTCAAGCTAGGCCTTCTACACAATAAGTCCGAGCTAAAGTTACAACAAGCAGAAACAGAGTGCTGACTACGATGAAATTTTAGGTTTGGATAATTTCAACATAAAACATGAATCTGAACATTGTGAAAACAACATAAAATTAAATTGCCCATGAATGCTTGTTTTTAGTGACTGTAAGTTCAACTACATGTTATGATTGGTTGGTATACCGACATATGATACTTAAAAACAAAATTGAAGAAATCAAATTCAAACTGTATTCATTTACTTCTCTAATGGCACACTTATTGTCTTCCTCATCTTTGCTCTTTTTCCCGTGAGGAAAACTCCAACTAGTTCCTTTCCATCCCTTCACTAGTAAGCACTGAAGATAAAAATAATAATTTAAAAGCTTAAAATAGGTTAAGCAAAAAGCTACATATGAACTTGGAGTAAACTTTTGTTTCAAGTATCCACTGTCATATTACAAAAATTGAGTCAAAGCTATTGTCAAAGTCCTGAAAACTCAAGTTCACCTGTTTATACAGAAACTGAATATCATCTTCAGAAGTATAGAGGCCTAACAACTCATTTTTTTATATGCTTTCATTTCATATTACATGGTTTCACAACTAGTTTTTGCAAATTCTTTCTGGAAAAAAAAAGTGATTCTCAACTTTTAGTTGGAAAAAATGATTAGCAAAAACTCCCATAGTTTTCTCTTATAAATCTCAAGTTATAAGATAATAAGAAAAATTGAAAAGTATATATTGTATGAAAACAAAAAATGAAACACGTTTACAAAATTCCCAAGGTATTTAGTATTCAGAATTTTAGGGTTCTTTGTATCTCACAAAAGTTACGTATAACAAAACCTAACGAAACATAAAGTTGATCAAAGTCTCAATTAGAAGTTATTAATCATTTTATCAGCACATGTTACAACGAAGTAATTGAAAAATATTAATCAATAATGCTGGAGACACCTAATTACCGCCTTATGCTCTAAAAAGTAATCGAATAATGCAATAATTATGTCAAAAAGGCCTCACCCTTTCATAAGTTTCATCCAGTATAATTGCCCCTGTCACTGGAACTCGAACTTTATATGAAGTGAAATCCTTATATATGTCATCTATATGGGCAACATATGGTTTTAGAACATCACAATTGTTAAAGACGGTAAGAAGTTAAGGATAACTCAAACCACAAATAAACCCAGAGCCAAAGAATAAGGTTAAATGGAAACCAGTGAGTAAAAGTATGCAAGACTCCCCAGAAAATAGACGATTTCAATCCTTCATATATACTTGAGTAAATATATGAGAATATGCAATTATGTAAATCTCAAAGGATACGTAAAGTTGTAAATTCCTTCAAAGTCAAAGACTTGAGAGATGGGTTCTTTTTGACCAAATTATCTTCATAAAACCAATGCGCATACTCCACAAGGAACAAAATCCTCTCAAAAGATTGTTAGTCTTCCTTGGGCACATTCAGAACAAAGCGGCTGTAAACCAATCCAAATTTAGAAGAATAAAAACCAAAATTTCCAAGTGCAATACGCAAATGGTATCGATACTGATAGATGAAACTTCATAAGATAAATAAAGAACCAAAAAAAAAGAAAGAAAGAAAGAAAGAGAAAGAAAACGAAAACAGAGCTCCTCTTGGCTATTTTTCAAGAACAAAAACCAAAGCTATAAATTCATTTTCCCACAAAGCCATACTTTCCGAAACAACAACAACAACAACAACAACAAAAAAGCCCACTATTACAATAATTATGTTACTGTAAAAAAAAACATTATCATTTTTTACATCGAAAAATAAAACATGAAACATTTGAAAATTACTGATGTGAACACCATGTAACCAACATATAGCCAAAAATTTTAAAGGTTATTTCATCAACCAAATAGTTCCCTAACAAATTTCTTTATAAATTCATGTTTCAACTCAATCAAAACAACATTGTGCTCCAAATTGACCTAAAATTGTTAAAATCAAATTCTACAACTCAATTTCTTCGGTAAAATGACACCCAAAACAAACTCCACTAAACTTTTATCCATTAATCCCAGTAGAACCCAACCCAGACACATAATTAATACGTGATTCAATCTTTTGTGCACCCCAAATATATATTTTTTAAATTAAAACATTCAAGCTTGCTCGCAAGAGTACGAGAAACTTGTAGGGTGGTAAGTTGACTCAAGTCGATTCTCTCGAGGACAACTGTTTTGTATCTTGGGTGCTTTTCTCAATCACAAGTAACATTTAACACATACAAATTGTGGGGTTTTGAGGGTTTTGATTTAATCATGAACTGCGGATCTAAGCAATATTAAATTTAAACTAATTAAACTAATTAACCTTAACTAGATTACCAACTAGAATTTTAAAAGCAATAATTAAATTAAATCAAATAGCAAAAGTAGCAACAACGAATCTATAAATCATAAGTAAAATCGAATAACCTAAAGCAATTATTATCATGAATCTTAAGAACGGAGTTAAATAGTACGAACCTAATCGCATAATAACTTGAATTCAACTATCCAATATCCAAGCACGAAATATTCACAATTTAAAAACTGAAAGATTAAGAACTAAATTATCCAAAATATCCCAAGTATCAAACGTAGAGTAAGTCAAGAACAATTTATCTAATCCTAGCACTAACTAAGAAAGCAATAAAGAGTTTAGAAAACTTATTGAAACTAGTAAAAGCGATAAAAATCTCCAGCGAGCCCGGAGTTGGAACAGAGATCTTGACTTGAAGTGAATCTTGAACGTAAGGAACTTGGATCTTCAATCTCGATCTCTATCTACGTAACAGAGTGTGTAGATGCATTATTTCATTTCTCTCTAACCCTAGGTAGTCGTGTGTCTCTAAAACCCCAAAATATGAAGGGTATTTATAGTTATTTTATGTCTTGGCGCACAAGAAAGCCTAATAATGCATTTTCAGCACGTTGGCATCGACGGGTGCGTCAGTCTACGCAGGCAGTCGATGCTAGTCATGGCTCGGCAGGTGTCATGCACAACGCTCGGCAGCGTCGGTGGTCTAGCTGGTTCGCGTCGGCCGACGCACCATGGGTCGACGCTCACAGAGAGTTGCGTCGGACCTGTGCGTTGATCAGCGCCGGAAAGCATCGGGCGACGTAGGCGACCCTCGGCAGCTGCGTCGGCAGTGCCCGTCAGCTAGTGTCGGCAGTGCTACTATAACGGTTCCAGATGGAAAACTATTATAGATAATCAGCAGCATCAAATTCTTGCTACTCCTTCACCGGAAAGCTCGATCTTTGTCTCTCGATCATCATACTTCATCCTTTGCGTGCTGAACTCTTCCGGTTACTTAGCTATAAGGTGAAAAACATCAAAATATCACCTAATTGCATCAATCTAGATCAAAAGGGGTAAAATAAGCTGGAAGTACAAATACACAAAATTAAGCTTAAACTATCCAACTTATACCAAAAATAAATAGAAAAACGAACTAAAATACTAATAAAAATAAGGACAAATATGTTCTAATCAAATACCCCACGCTTAATTGGTTTGTTCGTCCTCGAACAGACGTATATTCAAAGTATAACGAGAAATAAAATAAGCTCAAGCAATGAGTTGTGCTATGCTACATACATAATTTTGAAAATATAGATACATGTCACGCAACTTCAAACACTCCACCCTTATTACATTGTCGCTCCAAAATCAAATTCATGCACCCTCTCAAAAGGTAATATAAATGGATGTACGCTCAAAGCACTCAAGCATTGCTGCGTAGGACGTGTATTCACTCAAATCATATAAATACATGCACAATATTATAAGCACAGAAAATCAATCTCTTTTCAATCGCAAATTAAGTGTGCTGTCTAAACAAAGTATCGGAAAAGGTCTTATCGGGTTGTAATGTAAGGCTCTTTGGACGGGAATGGAATATATAAGTCGTGTGGCTAACTCGCGATCTAACGTGATCAATAACTCCCTCAACCTAATCTAATCACGAAGCAAAATGCTTCACCTCGTTCAAAAGTAAAACCTCACAAAACACTCACAACGTAGCCTTTATACTTAGGTTATTTCTCAACTCAAAACTCTAAACTGACTTGTAGCTCAAACCACTTAAACACAATTGAACCTTATAATGTGCTTCTTATTCAACACAACTCTTGCCTCTTAAATATTAGGCTTCATAATATAATAAACAATAATAATCAAGCCTTTATTAGCGTAGGCAATGACTAACTAGAACCACCATCCTCTTTTAATAAGTTTTTTTCTTTTTTTTCTTTTTTTATATATTTTGTCCCCCTTTTATTCTTTTTTATGGGGTCTTTTTTTATTTTTTTTTATTGAAGGATGGTGATCCTTAATTACAAAAATTCATAAATTCCTAATAAAATTTCCAACACTCTAATAACCAATAAAAAATACGAACCCTTACCCCACGCTTTTAATGGGTTGGTAGAAGTCGACTCAACAAAATCACTCAGGGCTATAGGCATGGATAATTTGGCTATGATTGGCTTATTCGGAATTTATAGTGGCTAAAATTTATGGATATGGCCCGAATAGGGTGTTTTTATGTGCCTTAGCGTCATGTTCAAAGCCAACTCTACACAGCGGTTTCAAAGAGAAATCAAGACTGAAACTTATTCATGTACATGCAATGATGATAAACACTCAGGCTACTCACAGGCTTTTTGCATGAAAAATTCTTGAATTGACACTGCTTTTAAGGTTTTGCGAAATCATTTGCGTCCAAATACCATTTTACAATATATAAATAATAATTTGAAAATTTTAATGCATTTGTACACGCTCAAAAGACAAGAACTTCTAATCATACTCAGTTAACTTCGACAGACAAGCCATACAAACACAGTTTAGCGCAGAAATAACAATTAATCACGTTAAGTATTAGTTATTACAGACCATAAAGCTTTAAAAGTTTTGCACAAATTATGAAATACAAATCACGCTCGACCATCTCCCCCCTCCTAAAAGACTGGTAATCTCCTTATTGCCATGAACACATAAAAAGATTAAAAAAAAAAAAGGCAAGGGACAAGAAAACATCCCTGAAGAGTAGCATAGTCAAGCAGCTCCATGTGGAATTTGTGCAATCGTCTATTGTCGTGATTGGAATGTCTTGATTAAAACTACAAAAAATAAACAAACACAGAAAACAAAGAACAAATTAACTAGTTTTAAATATTTTGTTTTTGTTTTTGTTTTTTTTTTTTTTTTGAAATAAAGGATATTAGAACTCGGTGGAAAGGTCGTCGGCAAGATTGCCATCAATGTCCATTTCTGGCTGGGTCTCGGTGGCAGTAGGTGGGTAAGCGTCGTCGAAACATTCCTCGAGGCGAGAGAGATGAGCATCGATCTTCCGAAGGCTTCGTCGATTATGGCGGTCACTATTGTCGAACTTTGTTTCCATCGACTGAGATCTCTCAAACATTTACTCTTGAAAATCTTCTCCTTGATAAATCGACCCCAATCGGGACTCGGGCCCGCATTGGCATGTGGGGTCGCTTGTGAAACCTCCTCATTATCCTCGTTGATATGACGTGACGAGGATCCTCCGTGTCCAACGTTCCTTGCCTTAGTAGCCGGAACACGCATTACCAAGAGATAAGATAACCTGAGATGAGAAAAGCCGCTATCGGCCGGATCGAACCCGAAGTGACGGGCAAGTCCGGTGATATAAGGCGCGAACGCGAGGAGCAATTTTTGAATACCCGTTTTCCCTCTGGTTACGTTGTAAATTCCATTTATGATCAAAGGGTAAAGCCGAGGATGGTGATTGTTAAGTAGACAATGAAGAACTAAAAGCTCCGGCTTGGTCATATTCGTCACCTCCTCCTTGCATAGAATGACTTGAGCAAGGATCTTGTAAGCAATGTACACGGCCTCATCGCCAATCCGTGCACAAGGGAACCGCTTGCAATCCCCCGTATTCCCCCTCATTATTTCCGCCCAAAAAGTGGGAAGGTCGAACTCCTTATTGTCGAGAATCGGGTCAACACCCTCGGTAGGTAATCCAAAAATCTCACCGAAAACATCTTCATTAACCTCAATTTCTTTCTTGCCAAGTCGACACTTGAAAGTTCTATCACGATAAAGTTTCAAGGTCGAATAAAACTCATACATGAGCTCGCGGTAACCGGGCCATTCCATCCGGACGAATACCTCGCAACTGAGACCTTCGATGTAGGTGAGAATCTGAGAATGGTGCTCCGAACTGTTTTTTGCTTGCTCCTCTATGTCGTTAATGTGAATAGTCCTATGAGAAGCCATTTCCCAACCTCGATAAGATTTGAACTTCATTCCATCATCACTATCATAAATGGAGAACGGGGCATTGTATCTCCCCGAGGTATCCTTGCATTTACCCGATGAAGCCTTCCTCTTACCCGCACCAAACATAGTGAGCAAGATTCGGATGAAAAATTGGAAAATTTGAACTTTTTGCTCTTTAGGGAATTTTGAAGCCAAATTAGAGAAATGATCTTGAAAGATGGAGATGGAAAGGAAGAGTTAGGTATGTAGTATGTGTGTGTTGAATTGTTATGGTTTGGTGGTTAAATTGGTGAGTGTATGCAAGAAAGTTGAAGAAGGAAAACAATTTGTGAAGAAGTTGGAGATTATTTGAAGTTGAGAATTGAAAGGTGAAGGAAGGTAAGGGAAATAGGGCTCGGTCATGTTTTAAAAGGCGAAGAGGGTTTTTGGCCGCGGGTCATACGAAAATGGGTCGGTTCGGTGGGTAAAATCCAGCTTAAAATGCGTTCTAGGCCGGGTTTGGTCGAACTAGGCCGAGCGTCGACGGGTGCGTCGGCCGACGCTGTGCATATCGACGCACACATAGACGTTTCTCGGCAGGTGCGTCAATGTCGCGTCGACCGATGCGAGCAGTTCTCGGCGTCGATGCGAGCGGAAGTGTTGCGTCGGCTGTGCGTCTGACTACGCGGTATTCGTCTCGGCACCGATTTCTCCTTCGCTTGATTGATCAATTCTCCTCGTTGGAGTCCTTCCATCTGTTCTAAAAAAATAAAAATGAAAATAAAACATGAAATAAACTTGAAAATAAAATACCAAAAGGATACAAAAAGCTCGGGTTGCCTCCCGAGAAGCGCAAGTTTTAACGTCGCTTTCTCGACGCTATATTGTTCGTTTAATTCCAACCGTGCGGTGGATCTCCAAACTCCACCAACTTGCAACCTCGTATCGGCACCCCTTTATCGTCATATCGTTTAATTCTATGCTTGTGGACTTGAAAAGTTGACTTTTTGTTCTCATTGTACAAAGTGGCTACTCCAAATTCATCCATCTCTTTTATTAAAAATGGTCCACTCCATGCGGCCTTGAGATCAGTTGGATCAAACTTACGTTCGTGGTTATACATCACTAATTGACCAACCTCATACTACAAGTTTTTAACCTTCTTGGTGCGAACCTCTTTCGATTTCTTCTTATTCCTCATCCAATCGTTGATATATGCCTCGCCCTTATTCTTTGCACATTTAAAATTCTTGTTAGGGTCGAGGGAATCGTACTTCGAATGATTTGTTGGTAGTTTCAGCTCCACCCTTGGCTCGATCTTAGGTGCTTCATTCTTCACATCCAAGTCATCTTGGAATTCTTCAATAATATCACTTATGTCGATTCCTAGCAATTCGATCAAATCCTCCCCACTCAAATGCTTCTCGTCATCAAACTCATCAAACTCCTTATGTAGGTCTACTTCGAGTGTATCCCCCACCTTTCTCAGAAAACCGGCGTCATCCCCGTCGCCCAATTTGTCTAAACCACGACTCCTTTTAGCTCGTGGATGCATGAAGTAACGGGATCAAAGAGCGCACAATCATCTTGCATGGCAGGGGTAGGAGTGTTATGAATATCTTTCAGAGAAAACATCACAGATTCTCCCAACACGGTCATTGTCATTTTTCCTTTGTGAACATCAATCAAAGTATGGGTGGTGGACATAAACGGGTGCCCCAATAAAATGGTGTGCTCCGTACTCGCAACCGGCACTTCGCCAATGTCCAATATTACAAAATCAACCGGAATTACCAGCTTTCCAACCTGCACTAAAACATCTTCAACCATCCCCAAAGGTAGACAAATTGAGCGATCGACCAACTGCAGTCGCATGGTCGTCGGCTTCAGTGGCCCAAGATCGAATTCTTGATATAGTGAATAAGGCATTAGATTAATTCCTGCTCCAAGATCCAACATTCCTTTTGCTGTTTTTCCATTAGCCAAGGAAATATTAATGCAGAAACTTCCAGGATCGAGTTCCTTAGGTGGTAATGGCTTCTTGAAAACTGCACTTACTTCCTTTGGCAATGTTACATATTGAATTATCGCCAAGCGTCTCTCCCTTGAAGAAAGTTCCTTGAAAAATTTCACATAGGCGGGCATGGTTCTGATTACCTCCAAAAGTGGCAAGTTAATATTGATGTTTTTCAATAGATTATATAGTTCCATGAATCTTTTGTTCTTTTTAGATGGACGCAAACGGCTTGAAAAAGAAAAAGCATCCTTGATCGGTGTCGTCAATTGCCTTGGCGGAGATGGTTTAAGAGCATCGTCTTTGCCAAGGGAGTCATTCGGAATCGTCCCTTGAATGGATCCATGAACATATCTATTAGAGGATTTATGTAGCTTATCGACTGGTTTAGAATCATCGTCTTTGCTAGGATTTGGTGTTTTATCCTCGACTTCGACTTCCTCATGCTGGTCAACTATTCCGTTATCGATCTTCTTTCCACTGCGAAGGACATGAACCGCCGAAGCCTGTTCTGCCTGGCTTGGAAGTTTACCCTTCTCATTTGAGAGCCCAGCTAGGTGGGTCGATAATTGACATATTACTATCTCTAGCTTCCTTTTCCTAGCTGTATTATCAAGAATATCCTTTTTCATTTCAGCGATATGATTTCGAACTTCTGCCAGTCCATCCCGGTTTTTAATAAAAATTCGGCCACTTGATTCTGCTGCCAAACTAATAGCTGATTAGTTGATTGAACTGTACTAGACATCTCCCCTTGCGTATGGAAATTATTCTGAGGTGGTGGCAATGGAGCTTGCGCATGTGGTGGTGGATATTGCGGGTTGGGTGGCATATAATTTGGGTTTCCTGGGCCCCACTTGAAAAGGGGAGAATCACATTGCGCATTGAATCTCTTAGCGGGTTGCTGCCCTGAATGTTGTTGGTATGAAAAATCTGGACAGCGTTAATATTTTCTTGCTATTCACTGTTGAGCGGGCACATGTCCGCTAAATGTTCGGGGGATCCGCATTAGTGACACGTTTGAGGCAAGCTTGCAAAAGTGTCTTGTTCAGAAAGCTCGATCTTTGTCTCTCAATCATCATACTTCATCCTTTGCGTGCTGAACTCTTTCGGTTACTTAGATATAAGGTGAAAAATATCAAAATATCACCTAATTGCATCAATCTAGTCAAAAGGCGGTAAAATAAGCTGGAAGTACAAATACACGAAATTAAGCTTAAACTATCCAACTTATACCAAATATAAATAGAAAAACGAACTAAAATACTAATTAAAATAAGGACAAATATGTGCTAATCAATACGCGTGCGCGTCATTTATGTGCATCAAAATTTCATTTCTTGGTGACTATTATCCCATTCTCAGAGAACCAAAAAAACACAACGAAAAGAATAATGAAAGTCGAACAAAAATGTTCCGTGAATTCCAACTAACTTCAACAATTCACAAACTAAAATGAACTATAAGAATTTGCACCGTATAGATTTAATCCTTAATATTTTCACACACAGCGAAAATACCTGCAGAGATCGTCGAGGAGTTCTTGAGGAGGAAGAATATACTTAGAAGGAGCGCTCGAAGATCGATTAAGCTGAGAGCTGAGATCTTCATGGACTGAACCCTAGATATTATAGTCTGCATTGACACCATCTTCTTCTACGCAATAGCTATGTAACTAGCAACGAGCATGCCGTCATGTGGCACATGGTCAGGAAAATCGATTACTTGAACCCGTAATTGCTCAATAGATGCTTTTTCAATAGCAAAAACCTAATGTTGGATGATTACCACGATGTTACCACCCCGATTGTGAAGAACCGGCCAGACGATTTCATCGCGAACATATTTAAATATCAATCAATCGCCGAACCCTAAAATTGACTGAATAAATCTGTAGTCTATAAATAAATTGCTCAAGTGGATCAAACGCAACCAAACTAACCCAACCAACCACAACCAAAATCACATAGCAATTGGTAAGTAATGAATATAATGCATTTCTCGGACTTAATGGAAAGAGTTCAGTCTCTCGTTATGTTTTTATAGAGCTCATCAGCAACATAGTTTACTTGTACATTCATATATCTATATTTTAAGTGTATGCTTGATTGTTGTTTCTTTGTGTTTTTAGCTTTCGTTGTTATTTGACGTTTTTTCCTGACTCGGCTTGGTTAAGGCCTTCGCTTTTGCTTGTGATGATTGGCTCGGTAATTTTCCCGACTCGCTTTTTCCTATTTGTGCAGTGAGTTGGCAAATGGTAGTTTCAAGCATGTTGATTCGCACATATTTGTCATGATTTTCATATATATTTAATTAGTATTTTATTTAGATTTGTTGTTAGTTTTGGTATAATTTGGATAGATTGAGCATATTTTCGTATTTATGTATCTCCGGATTCTTTTACCGTGCTTTATGTTTATTTCAAGGGTTTTGAAGTGTTTCGGTCTTAAGATGGACGAGTGTAGGCCCGCGAGTAGAGTTTCATAGAAATTGGGACCCGATTTGATGTATTACCACTGACATTGGGTATGTTGTCCACACTGGGTTACCCAGTGTCAGCACATCCGGTCGGATGGACCTGACATCCGGTCGGATTGCCTAATAGAAGACTCCATCCGATCGGATTCTTCAGACCATCCGGCCGGATGCAAGCGTTACAAACTCGAAATTTAAAAAGATCTTCAGTTATGAAAGGGGATTTGGAAGCTACCAAAGACACGAAATGAAGGAGAAAACGTAGGAAGAATCCATTATCCCTCGTCCGGTTTGTGACAGACTGGGACGAGAACCACTTCTCGAACCTCTTGGGGATGAAAACCCAAGAGTGTTCTTGAGTCTTTCTTCATTTCATTTTCATTTTTACAATTCAAATATTTAGTTTTTCAGACTTTAGTAGATATTAGCTCGAAAATCACTGCTCGTACATCAGACGTAGATTATTCCATTAGATCGTTTCCTAGTTTGAATGTTGGTACTTCCCATTACTTTCAAGTAAGCATTTCAGTTCTTGTCTTCGATTATTCTAATTTATGTTTTTATCGAATATGTGTTGCTTGTTGGATAGTGATGCCTTTGCGTTGTTAGTTGAGGTATTTGTGTAAATTATTGAACTTGTTGATGATTGCTAGTTAGAATTTATTGGTCTAGAGTCTAGAATCATTTAGAACTATCTATTGGGGTTGGCGGGCGTTTAATCTACACGTTGGGTTTGACAAACCCAACTCGTAGACTAAGTGTTCAATGAAACGCCAATTGATCGTGGAGACGATTCTAAGGTTCTAGACCCCCATTTTATTAATCTTTTAAAAAGTTTTCGATTTTGTTTTAAAATTCGTTGTTGAAGCTTTTAAATACTTTAGTTACGTTCATTCAAGGAGATTGACGCTCTCTTTGCAAGATTAGTTTTAAATTGCTCATAGTATAAATTATCGTTCTTCGCAGTTATTACAACTTTCGAATAGAAACCTTTTTGTCCACATGTTTATATTAGTTTTTTATCACGAACGCAAAAACTACCTCTGATTAGCCTTCCTCGAGAGATTCGACTCGAGTAAACTTGTCGGTCTACGGTGACCCCGTTCTCTTGCGGATGAGCTTTTTAAAAGCTAGACATGCATTGTTTAACTAGAGTAAACTTTCGATTTTTGTTTTTAGTGATTTTGTTTGTTGAATTTTTTCTGTTATATGTGCTTGAGCAATTATATAACAATTCGACTAACTATTCGCATGACAATTATTTCAACTTCTTCCTTCTTCTTTGTGTTGATTTGTATGATAGCAATGCGGACATTTCTTACTTTTGTGTGTGGGGGGGGGGTAATCATATATTATGCATGCGTAGTCATTTCGGTCAAATGTTTATGTTTGAGTCTTTGTTTTATGTCGATGCGTTGAACTCATTTCCATGCTTATTTGAGTTTGTACTGGCTTGCCTGTCGAAATCATGTCTTGTGTGATCTCACGTTAGAGTCTTTTGAGCTTGTTTAGTGCAAAGATTTTCAAAACACTTAGTCGTTAGCAATTTTGCGAACCTCTTAAAACTCGATCTTCTTATTTTCAAAAGTTTGAATAAAACCCTAGTAAGGAGACTTGTGTGTTTATCAACATTTTATGATGTGAGTCGATAAGTGTTTTGAGAAGTTTCTAAACTCGCATGTGCATATTTGGTTTTGGAAATGACGATAAGCACATATAAAACCCGATTTCGGCTATATTCAGAAATAAAAATCACTATAAACTCCTAATGAGACCCTTTGACCTTTATTCCGTCTCTTTGTTAGCCATGAGTATCATTGTAGCTCTTATTTTGATTAAGTTTGTGAGATGAGAGTTTATTTTTGGTTTATTGATATTTGACGTTTGCAGGGTGAGAATTAGTGTTTATAAAAAAAATTGAAATTAAGGGTACTTAAGTTCATAAGAGCATCCATATTTTAAGAATAAATCATGTTTATAAAGGCGAGTTCGTATTGGTAGTTCGGGTTTTGGGTTAAGAAAAAACCTTAATTATAAAAGGTTGGAAATAGCGATACATGGTTGTTTTGGGAGCAATGAGGAGCAGAATTTTGCTCTATGCTTAAGTTTTTGATTGAGTGAGTTATTGATTGCATTTGTTTTCAAGTTAGCCACACATCTTTATATATGACATGCCTTACCAAAGAGCCTACATTACATCCCTAGAAAGTCCTAATACGATTCTTGACTAAATGTGCACACATATGCGATGTACGAGTCTTTGATTTTCACGAGTCATTGAATGTATGTTTATGTTGATCCGAGCGTATACACTTACCTTTTAAAAAACACGAGCGAATGAGTGCACCATAATATATTTCCCTTTTGTGAGGACGCATTCTTTTGATTTCAAGGTGAAAAGGTAACACAAGCTTAACTTAAGAGTTTTCGACAAAAATGTTTATATTTGTAAAACTATATTATATGCACAACATGACTTTTTGATCTAGCTACTTTCATGCTTACGAGGTCTTGATTCTTTCATTTGTTCGAGGTCGAACAAACCAATAAAACGTGGGGTGGTTGATTCACACGTATTTATCATGAATTTTGTATATATTTGGTTAGTGTTTTGGTTAGATTTGTTGTTAGTTTTGGTATAAGTTGGATAGATTGAGCATATTTTCGTATTTATGTATCTTTGTCTTATTTTACTATGTTTTATGTTTATTTCAGGTATTTTGAAGTGTTTCGGTCTTAAGATGGATGAGTGTGGGCCCGCGAGTGGAGTTTCAAAAAAATTGGGCCCCGGTTTGATGTATTACCTCAGACATTGGGTATGTTGTCCGCATTGGGTTACCCAGTGTCAGCACATTCGGTCGGATGGACCTGACAGAAGACTCCATCCGGTCAGATTCTTTAGACCATCCGGCCGAATGCAAGCATTAAAAACTCAAAATTTGAAAAGATCTTCAGTTACGAAAGTGGATTTGGAAGCTACAAAAGACCAGGAATGAAGGAGAAAATGTAGGAAGAATCCATTATCCCTTGTCCGGTTTGTGCCAGATTGGGACGAGAACCACTTCTCAAACCTCTTGGGGATGACAACCCAAGAGTGTTCTTGAATCTTTCTTCATTTCTCATTTATCCAATTTAAATATTTAGTTTTTCAGACTTTAGTAGATATTAGCTCGATAATCACTGCTCGTACATCAGACGTATATTATTCCATTAGATCATTTCCTAGTTTGAACGTTGGTACTTCTCATTACTTTCAAGTAAGCATTTCAGTTTCTTGTCTTCGATTATTCTAATTTATGTTTTTATCGAATGTGTTGCTTGTTGGATTGTGATGCCTTTGCGTTGTTAGTTAAGATCTTTGTGTCGATTATTGAACTTGTTGATGATTGCTAGTTAGAATTTACGGTCTAAGGTCTAGAATCATTTCAAACCATCGATTGGGGTTGGCGACGTTTAATCTACACGTTGGGACTGACAAACCCAACTCGTAGACTAAGTGTTCGATGAAACGCCAATGGATCGTGGAGACGATTCTAAGGTTCTAGACCCCCATTTTATTAATCTTTTAAAAAGTTTTCGATTTTGTTTTAGAATTCGTTGTTGAAGCTTTTAAATACTTTAGTTAAGTTCTTGCAAGGAGATTGACGCTCTCTTTGCAAGATTAGTTTTAAATTGCTCGTAGTATAAATCATCGTTCTTCATAGTTATTACAACTTTAAAAAAGAACTTTTGTCCACGTGTTTAGATTAGTTTTTTATCACTTTCTCGTTCATGAAATGAACGCAAAAACTACCTCTGATTAGCCTTCCTCAAGAGATTTAACTCGAGTTAACTTGCCAGTCTGCGGTGACCCCATTCTCTTGCGGGTGAGCTTTTTAAAAAGTAGACGTGCATTGTTTAACTAGATTTAGTTTTGAAAGACAAAAGGTTTGACTCACCTACCCATCCTCTTCTCGGAGCGTTGCATGAAGCGTAAGCGTACGTAGTGTTTTGTCGAGTGAAGGCGAAACGGGGGCTTGAGTCGGTGGAGTCTCTTGAAAAGGGGTTTGCCCTTGTGGCGCTGGTTGGAAAGGTGGTTGAGTTTCAAAGGAACCCTGCCCCATTTGTTGTTTTTGGTATGGTAGTTGGGGGACGAAGTTGATTTACTGCCGAAAATTTGAAGTGTAGTTCCCCCCATTGGAGTTGTTTGACCAAGAAAAGTTCGGGTAATTCCTCTAACCCGAATTATAAGTTTGAGAGTACGGGTCATTTTTGTAGTTCCCCCCGTTGGTATACTTGAATGGCTTGGGCTTACTCTTTGATATCCTCGGGCGATTCAAACGTGGCTTGGAAAAGATTGGTTCCATGCCCATACACTCCACAAATCCCACATGTCTCGGTGGGCATTGGTGATTAGGGTACGCTTTGAGAGAGGAGTGTGTTTTGAGTTTGAAAGGAGGCCACTTACCTCATCAACTTGGAAATCCTCTTCATGTCATCATGTGAGGCACGAGAGATTTCCACTTCATGAACGGTTATCTTCTTCGAGCGGGCACTCTTTTGTTGGGAGTTGTAACTTATTGATTCAAAGATGTCGTACACTTCCTGGGCTGTTCGAGACCCGATGTCCCCCCCGGCAGCATTGTCAACCATATATTGGAAGGTGAGAATAAGCCCATCGTCGGAAAATTAGTTTACTAGCTCTAGCAGGTAGTGATGATGTGGACATTGCATGAGAAGTCCTTTAAATCTCTCCCAAGCATCGTGGAGCAATTCTCCATCTGTTTGACTAAATGAGGCTATCTTCACCCAAATTCGAGCTATCGTTTGATTCGAGTAATACTTTCTCATAAATCGATCATACACCATGTCCCAATTTGTAAGAGAATTAGTCTCTAATGACATGAGCCAAGCTTTATAGGGGAAACACCGCATCTTTAGTTGATCTTTGTTAAAGCCTTGAAGGGGGAATGTTTGGATGACGGCATAAAAATTCCGAATGTAATTGAGAGGATGTTCATTCGGGAGTCTATAAAAGGAAGGCAAATTAAAGTGAATTGCCTTGAGTTCATAGTCTCAGGTCACGGTGCCCAAACGGATGCAAGATGTAGATCACGGGCCGAGCAAACTCTCGCATACGAGTCGGCCGGGGTTTTTGATGTTTGTAATGCCCATTAGGCTGCATGTAAGGTCCTCGGGCTTCTTGTTGAGCTTGTTGATAGTACGGTTGCTGTGGTTCATGAGGAACATATGGATCGTGTCGGTGAGGTGGGTGAAGTGATCGTGGAACTTGATTGTATAATGGAGCATCATGAGGGCCTTAGTTCGGATTAACATAAGGCATCAGTGCATCGGGATGATTGTGATTCAAGTTCGGATTAATGTACCAGTGTGGAATGCCATTTTGCTTATTTTGATCTTCCGGTAAGTTCGGATTTGCGTCGGGAAGATCCATTGGTAGCTCGTCTATCGGTTCTTGTCGAGGACTGTCTTCCTCAACTCCTCTGGGTGTGGCTCTAGGTTAAAAAAAATAAGAAAATCATAATAGAATTCAACAATCTTACGTAAATAAATTCAACCCAAAACACAACAATTGAACGAAAATCAAAATGAATGCAATCAATATACTAAAACTTAATATTCAAATCCACAAGAGAATTTCTATAAATCAACGATTGAAATTACCCAAACTATTCTTCACATACTAATCACAGAAAAAGACCAAGGAGCTCCCAGCGAGCTGGTTTCCACATATCTAAATCACCATAGTCTTCAAAATAAATAACAAAAAGCAAATTATCAAGAGAGGAATAATGGAAGAATTAAAATGTTTGAAAGTGAGCTATCTAGGTCAGAAAAAGGTAAGTCTCCAAATTTGGTCGCAGCTGGGGAATGTGGACGCTTAAATAGTGTAAGTCAAGGAGGGCACCATGGTAATTTTTTCTGGAAATGACGACCGTCGATCGACCGTCGACTTGCATTGATCGACGGCGTTGATCTTTTGTCGATGACTATTATCGATTGACGACGGCTTGTTGTTTTCAGCAGGTCGATCGACTAGGGATGTTGATTCGGTGGTAAGCACTCATCGATTTCGTGTCGATCAATGGTATCTAGTATACCTCGGCAAGTTGACCGATGCAGGCGAGAGGTGTGCGTTGTGATGCGCCGACGACGGGTCGATTGCAGGTCGACCGAATGGCATATTATGCGAACTTTTGTCTAGTTTTTGTCATTTTGAACTGGTCGTAACTCTTAGGGACGCGCTTGGCTCCGCTTGGATGACTAGAAAGACAAGAAAACCAAACTAGAATGAATATTATAAGAGATAAGAGAAGAGTACTAAACGGAACAACAATCGACATGAGTTACATAAAAATAAAAGAATGAAAAACGAGAGAAAATAAATCCTAAAATCCGTTATAACACACAAAAAATGCAAAAACAAACGAAAATCACACACAAATATGTACAAATCATGCCTTTAGCATGGTAAAGTAGGTAATTGCACGAATAGCGCTAACATTATTAGAAAATGAGTCTTAAATATATTTTTGTCACCTCACCGAACTTTTTTTGTTTTGTTTTTTTTACCTTGTATTGATACTTTAAAAAAAGAAAGAAATGATGCATATAGCTTCTATACCTAATTTGCATGCGTGCACACATTATATATACATACATACATATACATACATACATACATACATATATATATATATATATGTGTGTGTGTGTGTGTGTGTGTGTGTAAAGATGGTGCTTAGCTGCGTCTAGACATGAGGCGAGGGAAAAATGCATCGCCTAGTGCCTAGGCGTGTAAAAAGGTCGTCAACTAGTTTTGTTGACTGCCTAGGCATGAAAAGTCGCTTGTGTTTTAGATGAGTAACCTGATTTTTTAACCAAATATTATAAAATCTGTAATGACACCAAGAAATGATCAAGTTATTAATGTTTGTCAAAAACTATTGTAAAAGCGTCTTATGAAGACGATCGTACTTTTACAGTAAAATATATTATTTTTATTGTGAAATTCATACTTTTTTTAAAAAATGTTAATAGTTGTTTTGAAAAGTATGATTTTATACATTAAATGTATAACTATGATTTGAAAAGTATGATTATCTTACACGAGACCATGAATAGTACATTGATTCTGTATAGAAGATTAATATTTTGCTAACTATATTGAAAAATATGTAGACAGATTTGTTAAACATTTTTTTTTTATTATAAAAATATAATAAATAAAATAATAAAAACATTTAGCAACATCTTTTCATACCTAGATTTTCAAGGTTTGAGGCTTGGCATTGTAGCCTTGCCACGACTCACGCCTTTTTAAACCTTGTGTGTGTGTGTGTGTATAGGGGTGGGTTCACATGGGAACCAATCCCTGTGTGTGAACCTAGAAACCTGCTATATTACAAAGGATGAATCATTTACATGTTAATAAGATAATAGTAAAAATCAAGGGAACTGTTGTAAAACTAGAGAAAAGAGAGGAGAGTGAGAGAATAAGAGAAGAGAGTGATTAAAAGGTGTGCTTTATTATGAGGACAAGAGTCACTTTTATAGGTACAAGATTAGGAGTTTAGGGGTAGGAAGGTCATTCACATAATATACAATTATTACAATTATTAATTACAATACTCCCCCTTAAATGACCTTAAAAATGTTGCCTCATTAAAACCTTGCCAGGAAAACCTAATGGGACAAAATCTGGTCGAAGGAAAAAGAGTACAACCATACTCACCCTGAAAATCAAGATCTTTGAGTCGATCCATGTCAATCTTGTTCCAATCTTCTAAACGATGATATTGGTAATGCTTTCGTGAATAAGTCCGCCAAATTGTCATATGCGCGAATTTGTTGGATATCAATATCGCCATTCTTTTGGAAATCTTATGTGTAGAAGTTCGAGAGATATATATCTTGTCTTGTCACCTTTTATGTAGTCACATATGAATTGTATCATATACGAAATATTTCTTTTCACACTTATAGTGTTGGCGTCTCATTAAAAACATGCCAGAAAAACCATGTAGGATAAAGAACTGATCGAAGGAAAAAGAGTACAGCTGCTCCCCGTGACTTCAATTGGTAGTAGTTCTCGAGTTTATCATTTTTCTATCTTCAGACTTTGAAATGTAATATTATGCAAGAATGTGCCTTGTCAAAAACCTTCAAGGAAAAACCCGATGGGAAAAATTCAAGTGAAGGGAAAAGAGTACATTATTCTTTAAATATGCTAATAATGTTGTCTCATTAAAAATCTTACTGGGAAGATCCGACAAAATCCCAGTTAATGGAACAAGAGCGCAATGCATATCTCATCATATTAATGACAATGTTACAAATATGCTTCAAGCATGTCAAAATACTTTCAGGATTTCATTTCATTCATGATATTGTTCTATATTATCGGTTGAGTGAAACTTCAACTTTCAATATCATCCACCACGTAAAAGGATGCTCTTGTAGCATAAATCTTTATTTATATATTATTGATAAATTATTTCATATGAATGGACTTCTAGTCAAACATATAGCAATCTACAAGATTGCATATTCAATCTTGGCCAAAAAATTGTGCCAATAACTTTTAATTAATCCAAAAATATCATCCTCGCTATCATTAAGCTCATGAGTATAAATATAGTTGACTAATTTCTTATTGATTTTATTTGATCCAATTGTATAGACATAACTTATCGAGATCTCTTTATTCTAAAATTATCATCAGGTACCTGAACCTCTTTAAGGGTTTATAATTTGTTATGTATGTTTACTCTGCTGGAGTATAACGTTTAGTGAGATAGACCATCAGAAATAATTGCTCCATATAAAGAATAAATATTAGAATCAATCCTTACCATGCTTCAAGCATGCCATTTTAATCCTCTTATAGGATCTTATATAACTTTCACGTTTGAGTCTTTAAACTTGAGAACTATTGATAACCTTATAGTCAGTAATCTAAAATGCAAATCCTCGCTACAAACTTCAGGTTTGCTTTAAACTTTTCAAGGATTATATTTATGCATTCCATATTTTTTGTTAACATGACATATACATTTCATTTGTCTTATTAACATAACATATGCAAATCCTCCCCCTAATGCTGAGAATATACGATGACTAAAAAATTATGAGAAAAATGTATCTTTATTTGATATGTTCTCAGCATTCGCTATCCATTATGACATGTGGTGGGGTGATTACAAATATCGCACTTATTTAAATTTTGATGGAGGCTTCTGAATGTAAGCCATAGACAGGGGTTTCACATATATTTTCATATTTGGCATACTTGTGAAATATTCATTTCACATAATTACAAAAATTGTTCTCATCAAATGATATAACAAATATCATAAGGCATATCAATTGCTTTTGCCAACCATATTCAACAAAATATAAATCATCAATAAAATTTGAAAATAAATTTACTAGCAAATGATAAGTGTATTTATTAGATACATACGGTACTTTGCTCTCATAGCCAATAAAGCAGTTATTCTCATAAACTTCTGGTTTTGAGATAATAACACATGCAATCTTCCAGTGGATCCAAATATCTAGAAGTCAACATGGGGGGTGAATAGGCCAAAAGGATCTCACCCCATAATATAAAATATGAATATTATTGGAGTCTAATTGCAATTAAACTAGTAATAATTTAATGGTTAATTTTGTTGAGAACGTGTAGCATTAAAAATAAATAGAAGAGTCTTCACACTCTTCATAAATTAATAAACTTAGATGGTCATACCAGTCATGCCAAGTCATGATAATAATGAACTTCAGATTCAGAATGAAAGAAAAAATAATAATTTATAACTCTTTTATTGAACTTGCGGATCAGTATAGGAATATTTGAGTTAGTACTAGTTTATAGTACAAATTAATTCGATAATAAATTGTCTCAAACTTTTATGGATATTTCAAGTAAAAATTATATATTCCCAAATTATATCACCACAAGGTTGTAACTCAAGTGGTATCACTAACCCTTTATAATTGTGTTGAAAAGGGTTCAAACCTTGGACCTCTCATATTTTTGAGGTTTATCTTTACTTTCTAACCACTTTGCCCAACTGATTAAAATAATATTCTAAATCATATCAAAACAATTACAAAAACTTTACGTGTAATATTATTGAGATTTGTACTATTTCAAGAATATAATCAATCTAAAGCTTTGGAATTTATAAGAATCCATAACATATAAATAATACTTATAGTATATATTTTTCAAAAATGCTAAGTTTTATATAAGAAATATGCTCTTCGGGGCATTATCAAGTAGTAATGATTGATTTGATGTGTTACTCCTTCGTGAGTATACTTGGTTTTTAATATTACATACGACAAAGTGTCATTTTTCAAAAGCAAGAAATATCCAATTGAATATTTGACATAAATAAATAGCACTACTTCAGGAGTAATATATCAATATTCTTCAAGAATATAAAATTGGCAAATAAATATATAAATGATATCCAGGGGCATATAATGTTCGTAAAAAATATTATTATTAGTTGTGCTACTTCAGGAACAACAACTTAATCATAATGTAAATAATACAACAATGACATGTAAATAATATTTTTAATAATAAATAAGACATATAATAAAAATATTTCTTCAAGAGCATTGTTAATATTCTTCTGGAATACTATATATTGTTTTTCATCAGGAAAATACGGATTATTATCTTATAATGTTCTTCATGCACATATCATACTCAACTGAGAAATTACAATATACCATCACATTTATTCAGAAACCATAATTTATATTTTAATAATCTTCAAGATTATTATGAATTGTGAAATCATATTTCTCAAAAATACTACGATAAATATGAGTTGAAAATAAATCTCATACAGTGCGCAAATATACATGATTACATGTTTTATCAAGAAAAGAAAACAACAACTTGTTATTTCAGATCTATCATGCTTGCATATAAATTGTGTCATTTAAATAATTGACAATAACAAAAATTGAACCAAATGAATACTCTAAATTCATATTAATAAGTAGATCCCATTAGAATCATATTAACTTTAATATTTGGGATGCATCTCCTCTTAATGCACATAATGCATTAAGAAGTACTATAATTACCACATAATGCACATTGACAACTATGCAATGTATTCCAAGAAAAAAGGGGGTAGAATTTCCAAGTCTCAAAATAGAAATGCATAAAATACATAGATTATACTTCATGCTTGCCTGTGATTATCAATTCAACAAGATAAAGTTTCTAATATCATGAATGTAAATATATGATAAAGTTTCAAGAAAATTATCTAATGTATCCACATTTTTTATTTTTTTAAATAAAAGATATAATTTATTTAAAACTCTCTAAGAACAAGAACAAATTCACAATTGAAACACATAAATTTAAATTAACATCCATATCAAAAGAGTAAATATGTACCTTAATTGGATAGTATACTCGTGAAAAATATGTGCCGGTGGCTAGATCCTCAAAACTTTTTGACAAATTGTGGACAAGCTCTCCTTCATCAAGTGCCCGAAAGAAGATAAAGGTAATCTCATGAAGAAAAATATTAGATCTAGAACTATAATGTAAACAAGACATAAAATATTAAAATTTCTTCAGGAATAAGTATCTATATCATAACATACAATACTTCAAGATCACAATGATTTTATTTAGATTAAAAAAATCCATATTCTTCAGGAATATTGAATTATGATATAATTTGAGTACAAGTATGAATGGTGGTTCTTTTAAAAACATATATATTCTTCAAGAATATTGAATTATCACATGAAATCAAAATACATACGTATATTCTTTCGGAATAATATATAGTTGTTCTACTTCAAGAGAAACAACTTGAATTGATATAATTAAAACACATGACAGGAAAATAAAATAGTAAAATAATAATTAAATAAAAAATTGCTTCTTCAAAAGCAATTGTAGATCTCATAGTATTCTTCAAGAATACATAATATTCAAATAGAATACATTGAGATATGGTTGTATCGAGCAAATCTCATAGTATTCTTCAAGAATACATAATATTCAAATAGGGATATATTGAGATATGGTTGTATTTCTCCACAAACTAAGTTAATATATTGACGAGCAATTGTAGATCTCATAGTATTCTTCAGGAATACATAATATTAAAATAGAATATATTGAGATATGGTTGTATTTCTCCACAAACTAAAATAATATATTGACGGTGGAAGAAATCGATTTCAGTAGTGTTTCTTCAGGAAATAACTTTAAACTTGTGAACTTTTGATAACGATAACAATATATAAAATCGATCTCCACCGTCCAAAATCAATTTGTATATGTGTCGAATAATATATACAAGTATCAACTTGATCCAACAGTTAGATTGTGTGAGATCTATTTTTGAAAAAATCCGCACCGACAATTCATGAACAAAAAATTGTTTTGTTGAGAACCCATTATTGGACTATATAAAAATCAAAACAAGATCTCCACAGTTCAGATGTTGACTCGATAAGTCTTGAATACATTGTAAAAATTTGAAAGCGATCTGATGGTTAAAGTTTTGGAAAACGGTTTTAAAACTTTTCTGCACAGAGAATTTTAGCATTAATCTCAATTGGTTAGAGATTTGTGTTGATAACGTGTTGTAAAACTAGAGAACAGCGAGAGAGGAGAGTGAGAGAATGAGAGAAGAGAGTGATTAAAAGGTGTGCTTTATTATGAGGACTAAAGTCCCTTTTATAGGTACAAGATTAGGGTTTAGGGGTAGGAATGCCATTCACATAATATATAATTATTATAATTATTAATTACAACAGGAACATAAATATAACAATGTGAAAATATAAATAGTATTTTGTATTATTTAAATTAGCATCACATGTAATGGAATATGGCGGTTCCTAAGTTCCCACATATAGGGATTTAGTTCTTACATGATGTTAATCCTATATATATATATATATATATATATATAAATATAAATATAAATATATATATATATATATATATATATATATATGATCATGTGAGAATGGATCCTTATATGAGAAATGGGAATAAATCCTAACCACTAATTTTAATGCCTTTTTCAAAAATTATCAGGTGCCATTTTAGTAATTATTTGACATTCGGTGGCATTTCAGTAATGTGACAATCTCATTTTAGCAACTTGTCCCCCTCATCTTTTCGAATCATCTTCACGCATTTTTCACGTACAAAAGCAAACAAATTATCCCGTCTTCTTAGATCATTCATCACACACAGAAGCAAAGATATTCTCTCAACCCTAGAGTATAAGCACAAATTATCAATAATCCTCTCCATCTTCAAAAATCCGAAACCCTAGAGTATACGCCCAATTTTAGAGCATATGATGGGACAAACTCCGACGGGCATGCTAAAAGCACGGCGGCCAGCTCACACACGTTGGCCTGAATCAAGAACTGCCGCCCCCTCGGAGACATTCCTCTTCACCCCATAGCCGTCTTGCAACCAGTGGCCGAGCTCCCGGAGGGCGTTGATGTGGCCAAGCTATAGAAAGCTTTCTTCTATGAGGAATCAATTGCTTAGCATACCCATTTTGGCTTTGACAGCTACCGTTGTTCCTAAGTGAGTGTGTTCAACAATTCTGTTCGTGGCATTTATTATTACACTTATAAAGTAAAACACTCTTTCATATCTCAAATAATTTGGGATCTCATTTTTGAAGTTGACTGAAATAGAAGAGTAATTCCATTCCAATTCTTCAATGGTGATTTTTACAGTGATAATCCACGTAAATTTGAATATTTTGATAAAAAAGTAGAAACCATAATTTGTGATGTTCATATTAAATTTTCCTGGAGCTTGTTTTCTGCGTGAAGCTGTCCAATTATAAATATTGTTTATAAGAAGTGACCAGACGTTCTGAATTGGTACTTACTGCAGAGTCTAAGAGGATGTGATGAGGTACTTGTGCTTGCGAAACCCGCTTGTTCTGAGATCATCATTTAACCATCCAAATATATATTATGAAGGTGAGTTCCTATAACCGTCCAAAATACAACACTAAAATATGTGTTAATTAGCGAAATTAACTAGATGAATTGAATAATGTGCCGCGCAGGTCCTTGTCATTCTTTGATCCCCTGTTGCCGTTTAACTGGACGACGGCGAGCGAGTAGAGGGCCGGCGCGTGGGAGCCAATGTCAGGTAAATTAAGTGCCAAATCAGAGAAGAGTACTCAGTTTTCTTTTTATCACACTTAACTTAAATCAGGCACCAAAGAAATGAAAAGTGAATAAATATACTAATCATGCCGAGAGTGAAGCAGGCTTCGACATTTCCGGTGTCTGCTCAGAGTTTGAGAAACTCATTGTTTTATCTAATAGCAGAACTTGATTACTGACATAACTTATTTTTGTTTCATTTATGCCTTTTGAATTCTATTTCATTTATGAATTTATCCTTGTTTTGGTCCTTTTGCTGCACTCTTGCAGTTTTCAAATCATCTATAGGTCCAAGTTGATTATCAATGGATGTTTGGTTGGATTGGTTAAGTTTTTTGTTATGTGGTTGGTTTCACAACAATGTGCAAATAAATATATAGTAATTTGGAAATTAAGATGTACCAATGTGCAGAATAAATATACTTCCTTGCATTCAATAGGTTTAGTGGTTTTAGGGTGTGTATGGTAGAATTGCAAATAAATGTATAATAATATGAAAAATCTAGTATATTATTATTGTGCGATATATTACTTATTAATGTGCATCATATACAATTTTCATGCATGCATATTTTACTTGTCGTTTTTGCCCATATAAATTATTTTTATTTTTGCAGAAAGATGCATTTTCAAAATTTATAAAATTACATATATGGCAAACTATACCAATGTGGTTTCAAAAATCGAACCACAATTTTTGGAGATGACATGCACAACAGGGGTAGAAAATGTGGATTGATGATTTTTTCACCATGAGGCACTTGGAGTCATATATGGGTGCTGGATTAAAGGCCAACTGGATGTGTGGAATTAAGGCATGGGATAAAAAAAAATGTATCCAGAAGAAGTATTGACACTCCTTGGTATGCGGAGAGACAAACGAGCTGAAAAACGTAAACGTACAAATCGCGAAGGAGTATCTCTCAATTTACAAGGTAGGAAAACATGAACAAGAGGCTGATTTGAAGATATAATTTGCACGAGGCAGATTATTTCATTGAGTTAGATTTTTAGTTTGAAAATAATTATCAATTCTATTGCTCTAGTTTGAGTTAATATAAAACCGGTATTGTAATTTGACTTAATTTGGAGTTGTTGGGTTTTGTAATGATTTTATTTTCAAAATATCATTACTTAAATGTTGTTATATAATGTTGTGTTGGAATTAACAATTAGGCAGTATGTTGTCCCCTTAGTTGCACAAACTTACTGGTGAATGATTGTTGGTAGCATGGATAAGTTTTGTACTTGATTTTATGCATTCTGATCTGATGGAGAAGTTGTGTTTGCATCTTTATTTTTTTAATAATGTTCCTGGCATAACTTTAATTTTTGAATAATATTTTCGCATCTTTAATTTTTGGTTGTTCATATCTTACTTCATAATTGTGCATAACTTAATGCATGATTGTGCATATGCCATTGATAGGTTTTTAGTTTTGTGATTTTTTTTTTCTAAAGTTGCATTTGGTTGTGGAATGTTATTGTATTATCGTTCATGTCTTACTGTATGATTGTACATAACTTAATGCATTATTGTGCATGTGACATTTCACAACAGTAGTCTCATGCCAACTACCACAACTGGGCGTCGATGACTACAAGGACCGGATAAGATGATCGACAACTAATAAAAATAGTGAAATGTGAATAATTTAAACACTCCAAGAACTAGATACAACAAACACAGTAAGTATAAAAACATTGATCTATAAAAATCATATGACAAAAAACCATTCGCCTTTTCAAACAACACTCCCTCAAATTATGAAACTGTTTGATAAATTAAGAAAAATAAAATTAAGGGGTGGGTCTTGATGAATTGGTCCCTTTTTTTCCTGCAAATTATAATGTGCAAATAAGTGATTATTACAATCATAATTTATACCAAATAAATCATAAATAGTATTATAACATTATGACAAAAGAAAATTCCATAAGTGACAATTGTGCATTTTGTCATTCACTATTGTGCATTATCAGTGTCACAATTGTGTATATCTCAATGCACAATTGTGCACAAATGACATTACATCTACATTAACTGAAATGACATCAAACTACAATTCACATAGGACTGTAAACTACATTGCACATATTGTGCACATATGAAACATAAATGTGCAGGAATCACAGTAGATACTTCCAAGCAACTACACCATCACCCGATGTTATCCAAACAACCACAAATACATAAGACTTGTAAAACTGTATAGCGTCATCCAAGCTTTTGGATGTATGACTAATATAAGATTTAATGGTATCTTCACATATCGGAACCCAATATTTTTCAGAGCTAGGTGCCATCACCATAGTTTGTCGAATAGGCTCCCAATTCTGGGAATAACATTCAACATCACCTGCGAAATCTCTCATTGAATCAGTGCACAAAACAGTACACGCCACAGATAACGTGACAGGAAAACTATTCAAAACTTCATAACATGTGCAAAACACCATAGCTAATGCACGATCGTGCATAAGTGAACACATTTGTGCACATACTGACACTTACTTGTGCACAAATCACATCACACTTGCATCAGATGACAACGACATTAGACGACAACATGCACATGACTTTTTAATCATAACATGACATCATTTCTACTGCACGATCGTGCACAAGTGAATACATTGATGTGCACATACTGATACTTACTTGTGCACAAATCACATCACACTTGCATCAACTACAACGACATCAGACGACTACACGCACAAGACTTCTTAATTATAACATGTGCAAA
Source organism: Phtheirospermum japonicum (assembly GCA_014905375.1). NCBI lineage: Eukaryota > Viridiplantae > Streptophyta > Magnoliopsida > Lamiales > Orobanchaceae > Phtheirospermum > Phtheirospermum japonicum. Next base: position 473,812 of record BMAC01000033.1, on the reverse strand, counting down.
CACCATAGCTACTGCATGATCGAGCACAAGTGAACACATTACTATGCACAAACTGACACTTGTTAACAAACTGATACTTACTTGTGGACAAACTACATCACACTTGCATCGGATGACAACACGCACAAATTTTTTTAATCATAACATGTGCAAACGCCATAGCTACTGCATGATAGTGCACAAGTAAACACATTACTGTGCACATACTGACTTACTTGTGCACAAATCACATCTAACTTGCATCAGACCACAACACACACAAGATATTTTAATCATAACATGTGCAAACACCATTACTACTACACGATCGTGCACAAGTGAACACATTATTGTGCACATACTGATACTTACTTGTGCACAAACTGAAACTTACTTGTGCACAAACCACATCATACTTGCATCAGACGACAACACGAATAAAAATCTTTAATCATAACACGTACAGAACTTTACCTGATTAACTCAAAAACTCCAAACACAAAAATCCAAAAATTAGATGAACTCCCCTAATTAAAATAAAATATTACCTGATTTGTTCAAAATTGAAGCCATCGGTGTGCAACCAAAGTTAAAATTCGTAGAACCAAGAAAAAAACTCAAAATGTCGAAGCAGGTTCAAAAACCTTACACAAGTGCCTCTTAAAAACTCAAAATTTACAGCAAACAAATCCAATATGAGCCATGTCGTGGTTGCAGCCACCCAAAGACGATGTCTTTTGCTGTCGGTGGCAAAGAGAAGAAGGAAAACGACGGCGTAACATTACCCGACATTCGATTCCTATTCGAAAATTTCAAATCACTATACCAAAAGGATATTTACTGTGAAAAAGTAACAACGAAAAACAAACGTACCGAGTCATTATCCAACACATCGGAGGCACCAAAAACCCTAGCCAAGCCACCGCCGTCAATCTTCTTCGATGAACTGGTTTCTTGCGGCTACTCGATCGAAAAAGTGGCAATCCTTGTAGACTCCCTTCAAATTTTACCTTAAAATTTGAGGGGAATCGTGAAGGGATCTGCCTCCCTCACCGTCAGCCTACGAAATTTGAGGGGAGATCGGCGAAGGGAATGAATGATGCCAATGATTCTGAGAAATCTGAAGGGTATCGTGAAGGGGGTCTACGAGGATTGCGAGAAATTTGATTAAATTAGATCCATTAGATTAGGTTAGATATAATGGTTAGGACTCATCTCATTTCTCACCACTTACTCATTCTCAAACCTATTTTATATATATATATATATATATAATTACCAATCTACCCTCAACCATTAATGAAATAAGAGAAGTAAATGCCCGGAAAAGAAAACATTGCGTATCCAAATTCATACAACTCAATTGAAACAAGTAAGAAATTGAACTACTAGATTCAATCCATTTCATATATCAAACGATTTCGAAAGAAAGGAATTGCTCTTTTTTTTAAAGTTCAATATTTGTTGGAATAGAGCCACTTTGAAGTTCCCTTTGAAATGAGGCTCCATTGTTATTTGATCCGGTGTTATTGGGTCTATCAAACTAATTCTTAATTCTATAGGGTAAAAAAAAATTCAATCAAAAATTTAGGATGTTAGATCATCAACTTCCAATTTAAGTAGAAAATTCTCTTTTTTTCCTCTGTGCATACGTCGAATCACAATTATGATTCCTGACCCAACCAAGGTGAAAAAAAAGTTTGGATGCCGTTGGCTTTACTATTGCATGCTAAAATTTCAAAATCTTGAAGGCTTTACTATTGCATCCTAAAACCTAAATGGCAACTTTCAAAATCTTGAAGGCTTTACTATTGCATCCTAAAACCTAAATGGCAACTTTCAAAATCTTGACTGTTCAAACACTAATTTGCCGTAAATAGAACAGGGAAGAGGGCAATAAGGGCATAACCGTAACATACAAAGGTTCGGTCATATGTGATTAAAAAGGAGATAGGCATCACCACCAAAGCCATCAAAGCGGCCATAAGAGGACCAAAGCCTAGAAACAAGGCACATCATCAGAGAAAAAACAGCTTTCTCTCTCAACCAACATTTCTCTCTCTACCCATCATTGCTTTTTCAGCACCTTCTCATCATCAATCTCTTGCAAAATCAAATTCCCATTCCCCTAGCAATAGTAATAACAACAATAGTAATAGTAATAATAGAAAAGAAACCAGATCAAGACTCTTGCCTTTTTCTCTCATCCCATCTATATATCCTTTTCCTGTACTCAGCAGGAAAAAAAAACATATAACTCCACGCACCATTCCACAAATCAAAAGAACAAAGACCTCACGCCAACCCACCTCTCTCCATGGCCCAGCTGGACCAACATTTATGTGCGAAGAAAATAAAATTAAAGAATAGAAAGGCAGAGAAAGAAAGAAGAGAGAGAGAGAGAAAGTTTGTTTTGGAGAGAGAAGGAGGGATGCATCAAATGTCCTCCAAATTAAACAAGCCCACCTCACCTCGCACACTAACACTAAAAAAGCAGACAATTTGCTTGCTTGCCACAAATGCCCTTCTGCAACCACACCCCCCACTCAACCACCCCTCCCCCAAAAAAGAAAAAAAAAAAAATCCCCATCTTCATCCTCAACTTCACTGTCTTTCCAAACAACTATGTTTTCTTTTTCGTTTTTTTATACATACTTCTTTGTCCACACCTCTATCGTATTCATTTCTACCACCGTGCACCTTTTTTTTGTTGTTGTTTCTCACTCTCTCTCTGTCTCTGCGCTTCACAGCTAGCCCTAATATTTAAAATATTAACCGTCTGACTATCCCCAGATCCGACCTTTTCTTGTGATCTGATGTCTAGGAAGAGTAAAGGTTTTTTTTTGGATTCAACATCAGGTTATGGTGTGTACGAGGATGCTAAGGCCAGGCTGAGGCATCAGACTCTTATGCAGGACTATGATGAGTTGCAAAGGGTACTTGTTTATTTTTAATTTGCTTTGGGTTTGTTAATTATTTTGTTATTTTGAAGATCTGATGATTTGTTTGATTATATGCTTACTGGGTTTTGCTCTTGGATGTTTATGAATTGCTCGGATTTGTTTTTTTATTTTTCAGCCTTTAGTTTTTTTTTTTTCTGTTTTTTTTAATTTTCAAATCTATTTTATTTGGATTTATTGTGTCATTTGTTTGTTTATTTTCGAGTGCTTATCTCTTATGATTCTTAGGTATCGCCTGACGTCGTTATCAGTTAATTTTTGTTAGATTAATATTTCCTTCTTTTCATTTTAGTACTCTGTTTTCTTGTAGATATTTTGTTATTAGATATTCTCGTCCTAGGCCGGGGTCCTTGTGGTATTTTGAGTGTTATTATAATTGCTCTGTTGGCCAAGAGTTTTAGGATTATTAAAAAAAAAAACTGAACTATAGAATTTTTCCTTCAATTTTCTTTGTCAGATCTAATTAATTTCACTGAACGCATATGTGGTTTATGTGTTGTTGATTTCATCCTATGACCATATTCTCATCGGTGCTTGTTGTGCCTTTTCTAATTAATTCACATGTTTCTCTTAATTTGCTAGATATAATGAAGCTAAGCTGTCCCGTTCAATATGATGAAATTTAAAATCCTTCGTTGCTTTTATAGCTAGCTAGTTTGGTACTTAACAATCATGTGGAGAAAAATTTAAAATCGATAACATCTTGCAGGAAACTGATGCTATGAGAAGAAACTTAGAGGCCGCTAACCAGAGCAAGTCGATTCTTGCTGCTGAAGTTCGGTATGCAGCTCAATTTCCCATAAGATTCCGAAGATCCTTTGATCTAATCGCAACATTTTTAGGATATGGTTTACATTCATTAATTTCCATTGATGTGCAAAATGTTGATTCATTATAACATTTACACTTGAATGTCATATTATTTATAAGTTACTTTATAATATTTTCCCATTAGTCGCTCGTGGAGATTCAAAAGATCAGGGAACCGGCCCATACCATTTTGGTCCAAGTAGTGTCAAAATAAATAAATATATATATATATATATAAATATATATATATATATATATATATATATTAAATCGGCCCGACCCTAGCTCCGCCATTGGCAGTTCAGTTCGAATGTTGATTCATCATATTTCTCTGTTAGTCTCATGGTTTCTAATTGCCCTCATTATCTCATGCAGGTTTTTGCGGAGAAGGCATAGATACCTTGTGAAAGCTAATAACATAAATTTGTCTCAAGAACAAAACCGCGCACAGGCGCCAAATTTACTCAAGCAAGCTAAAACCCCAAATGAACAGGTTTTCATTAGAAGCGAAGCGAGTCAGCAGATATTACCTTTTGTTCCAGAACCAAAAAAGAAGAAAAAACAATATATGTCCGAACAAGTTTCTCCGAGCAATGCCTCCCTAGCAACAACTGACCAGGCTCGTAAGAAAACTTTATACGGTGGAAAACAAGCTGCTAGGCTCACTCCTGTTTCTAATTTGAACCAGAAAGAGAAAAAACGTATCAGGAAAGAAACTGTGGTCCCAAACATGACCCCAATGCTCGACAAAAACGACGCAGCTTTAAGGAATTCAATGCCTGCTTTTGATCTGAACGAGGTTTCTTTGCCACCGACATTTGACTTAAATGAAATCTCGGTGGGTAGTTGGACTTCGCCTTGAAGTTTCCACTTTTAGAAATCTTTAGTATACTTCTTCTTATTTAATTTTTCTATATCTATTTAATAGACAGGGGATGAGGATTTCCAGATGAATATTGAAGCGGTGAAGTTTGAGAAAGCAAAGAAAAGTTTAATCAGAGGTATAAATGACGATTTGGCCATTTGTCGAAATTCTGGAGAAGGCACGTCTCGTGTGAGCAAGCGAAAAATCTCGTGGCAGGATCCGGTTGCATTGAGAGTTTGAAAGCTTTTGGTTGGTCAACAAAAAGACTGGAAAAAGCTTCTTGGTGGCTTAAAGTCTTTAGGTTTGTTTATTTCATTTTTATATATATAGGAACCAGCCAGCTTTATCTGCTAACTTAGAAACAAACTCACACCACAAGTAAAGAATCTCTCCTCCATAGTTGACTTTTACTTATAAACTAATGGTGTCTTTGGCTCATTGTATGGACTGGGTGATCAATTTGGAGAATCTGTCTGTATTCTAGTCGAGTTGTATATGTATGGAAGGGGATAATTACAAAACTACCACCGAGGTTTTGGGTAATAATAATAATAATAAAACAAAGAAGTTTTAAATTTACAAAATAATGATTGAGATTTGATTGTCTTAATTTTAAGGGAGTAACTGTAATATTTCCATACATGTAAGGGGGGATTTATTGTTTTTTTTTTTTTTTAAATATAAGCTGGAATCAAACCTAAAAGGGTTTATTGTAATTACCCAAAACCTTAATTGTAGTTTTTGTTATGATCCCTAATTACAAATAATAACTTGAGGAGTTGATGTTTTGCCAGATTAGGAAAAAAAAAAATCAAATTCTACCTTTTCAATTTACAAAGACAACTACCTTGTGATATGTTCGGCTGCACCTGTGGATACCTTGTGATACGTTCGGCTGCATCTGTGGATACAAATCTCATGGAGGTGTTTGTAAGTTTAAAGATAATAATTATAGGCTACATTCTGGGAGCAGTAGTTCAAGTAACTAATCCTCAAGTCAATTTGCTTGTCGTGGAAAAATGCAGGAGCCCTGAAATTTTTTTCTTTTGTAGCAGATGTATGTTTCAAATCGGCAGGGTTCTTGGTCTTGGCATTTTCTTTTCTGGGATTTCACTCTGGCTTCTTATTCTCACTAGCTTGTATTTACTACTTTTTACTTAATTCAATGAGAACTTGCGAAGTTGGGTTTCTTGCGATTAGATGGGTTGGTGTAATAGCACATAAAGATTTGCATAAACCTTTAATGGACATGCACCAACATGCCATGGTGGTGAAAAGTTGGTTGGCTGGCAACAAAGTTTGCAGTTGAAACATTGCCTGCAAATGAGAAGAAACTAGTTCATGAAGATGAGTTGACTATATACAAGGCAAAACTCACAATATGCTACATTTAGAAAAGTAATTTGAAAAATGTCATAATACATTCATAAATGCCAAAACTCAACTTAAGGCCATGCGAAAAGATTGAAATGCCCCTCAATTATTTAAACGTATTCCCCAACCTCATGTTACCGTTCACACTTTGCCTCACAGCCCATCACCCCACGAAGTCTGCTCTCTTCCACCAAACCCACACTTTTTTTGGCAAGTTCAATTGCATGCTGAGGCAGCGGGGTTTAGGCACACAGTGTCGTATATTGTAGACGATGATGGCGGTTAGTTGACTGTAGGCGGCGACAGTTACAATACCTATCGGAAGTTCTGCAAGTCTCGTCGAGGTGACTTTTGACGACGACAATGTTTTGGGTTGTCCTCTATATCTATCGGGAAGATGTTCTACAATTCCGATACGTTTCATCCACTTTTTCTAGTGAAATCGAAATTTGTAAGACCTATTTTTTTTTTTTTTATGTTGTTGAAAATAAACACTTGAAAAATATATAATTGTACTTGAGGTATTTTAGTCCATCGGATTTGGTGAATTTGGTTTAGTACTTTTGAAACTTTTAACTTTCTTTAGTTATAATGGGGGTCTGAATATGTTTGGAGGGATAATCAGAATTACTTTTGAAATATAAACCATTATATGATTTTCGGAGTATTTTTTTGAAAGTTTTTTAAAATTTAGAGAATATGAAAGTTTTTGTATTTGATTTGAGTTTTACGTTTTGAAACTTTGCTGACTTTGTCGACTGTATTATCTACTATGGTTAGTTAAAATGTGAGCGGGGTTAATTTCGAAATATATATTTTAGGGATTTGAAAGTATTTTTGAAAATATGATGCAAATGTGAAGTTTGTATTTAATTGAATTTATGTTCTCATTATTTTGAAGATTTGTTGACTATGATACCCTCTACTTTTTTGTCGATTGAAATTTGTTTGAGATTATTTATTAGAAAAGTCAATACAAATAAATGTGAAGTTTGTATATGTTTGAATGAAATAGCAAGCTTGATTTTACCTTGCGACCTATTTTCCAATAAAAAATTTTGTGTCGGTTGTTTGCCGACTATGCTGCCGACTTTTACCTGACTAAACCGCCGACTATTTTATTGGCTTTTTTGCACACAGTTGAGGAATTACTATACTATTTTAGAAAAAACGATGCAAATGTGGATCTTTTATTTGTTTGAAGTATACTGTGTTGTATACTTTATTGCCTACTATTTGTCCTACTTGTTTGCCGACTGCTTATCTGATTGTCTATTTTTGCGCCAATCGTTCCCGGCCAATACCATTACCACCACCGACCGAACCAAACCACCACCAAACCACCGTTTCTAGGCCACGCGCCGGCCTGCTTTCGGCCAGCAAGATTTCCGGACCGAGCTCACCAACGGCCGCCAACACCTAGTCACCACCGAGCCCGAGCACTCGGCTGGCCAAACCCAAACCAACCAAAACGACACGGAACCCACCACAAACCACAACCAGTCGCGGCTCGAAGTTAAGCCCGACA
>BMAC01000033.1:445173-455477 GCA_014905375.1 Phtheirospermum japonicum | reverse complement strand
AGTGGACGAAAGGTTGTAAGGTTGGAAAAATGGCAGCCGTGAAGGGATATGTGGATGTTCTTGAGAAAAAGAAAGACAAAGAATTATCCTCACCTTGTTTCTTGCGGCCGTAGGGTAGGAATTGCAGATGAAATTTGGAATTTGCAGCCGTAAATATGATTTGAAATTGACAATTGTTGGCTGTGATTGGGATGGCCTTTGGGAAGAAAGAATTTAGAAAATTTTGGTTTACCTTGCTTGCTGCTGAAAAGCAGAATTTGTGAAAATTGGGTGGTGTATAAAAATGAAGTGTAAGTAGATAAGGTTGGATAAGGTTAGGGTTTGATTTTGGTGGGTTTTGGCCAAGTTAATGGGTTTGCTTGAAGTCCAAAACCGAAAATAATTAAAAGTCGACCCAATAGTTTAATCGAATAATTTCGAATAAATATTGAATAAATTTCTAATAATTATAATAGTTCCTTAAAAGTTGAGAATTATAATTTAAATAAATAAATAAATAAATTACTAAATAATTATAATTGTTTCTTAAAAGTTTTTAATATAATTATTTGAAAACGAACCATAAATTCGTTTAAATAGAATTCTTAGATTATTTAAAACTAAAATAGGAAATTCGTTTATGGCGACGAGCTTGGGACTAGGATCATATTTCTAATGCACAATGATAAATAAAAATATGAAATTGATGCACGGGTGTTACAGTGTGTGTGTGTGTGTGTGTGTGTATTATCATACTTAAATTGTTGTTATATAAATATTTCCTCAAACAGTTGAGGAGTTGAGAAGAGACATTTTAAAGTTAGGAAAGAGATATATAGGATAGAGAAGGAGCTTAGAGATTCAAAATCTAGGTCAGGGAAGAATGAGTCAGAGAAGAATAAGAACGAGGATGAGTCGAATTATTAGCACGAATTTGTCTTAATTTTTATTAGTATTTTAGTTAGTTTTTCTCATTGTTTTCGGTATAAGTTGGATAGATTGAGCACATTTTCATATTTTCTTATCTCCAGCTTATTTTACCGTATTTTAATCATAATTAATTAATTTTATGTTTATTTTAGGTATTTTAAAGTATTTTGGTTTGGACTTAGTCAAGAATGGGCCTACGAGTGGAGTTTCAGCAAAAACGGGTCGCGATTTGAAGTATTTAAGCTGACACTGGGTACCAGTCCGACACTGGGTTATCCAGTGTCCGAGTCATGCCGACACTGGCTGCAGAGAGCTGCCCACGTCGATGCCGAGAGTTGCTAGCGTCGACCGACACTAGGTATGCTAATTGACACTTGGTTACCTAGTATCAGGATAGAAAGTCTCTGTGAGCGTCGATCCGACGTGCGTCGGTTGACGCCCGTCGACGCCAACGCGCTGGAAATGCGTTTTTGTGATTTCTTGGGCCCCAAGACATGGAGAAACTATAAATACCCTATGTATTTCGGGTTTTTACATACATTATCATATTCCTAGGGTTTCAAGGCCTTTTGGGGGCTGACAACCCCAACAAGTGCCCTTCTAATTCCTTAGTTACTCTTTAAATTTCTTAGTTTTAAATTCTTAGATTTTAGATTAGAATAGATTAGTTCTTAGATAATTGAGATTCAAGATTCATCGTGGAATGCTACTATTTTCTTCGTTAATTAGTAAGTATTTATTTCTTTCACTTTTTAATTTAGTTGCATGCTTTTGATTGGTTTAAATAATTTTCTTAGAATAATTATTATTTCCATGACGAATCGTTTTTGTGATTGTGTTGGGATTGTGATGTTGAGATTGATGATTATTATTAGCTAGATAATATGGATCTAGAGCCTAGATTCATTGAACCATCAATTGGGACTTCCCAAGCGATCGTGGAGACGAATCAAAGCTCTAGAACCCTAGTTTTCTTAAATCATTTTATAAATCTTTTAATTAATAATAATTTCTAGATTTAATTGTTCTTAGTTAAATTAATCTTAGATTTTAGATAATTAATTCTTAGAGTAAATAATCTTTAGTTTAAATTAATTAGGTCCTAACTTAGATAATATTTAAATTTAATTAGTTTAACTAGTTTCTACTTCTTAAAACAACCAAACAAATTTGCGACCGTGTGTTATTTTTCTTTATTTTCTTATTCGTGAAACGCAAACATAAAACAAACTTCCGAATCGGCTTTCCTCGAGAGATCGACACGAGTCAACTTACCCACCTACAAGTGATCCCGTTCTCTTGCGGGCGAACTTTTTAAAATTGACAACTTTAAATAAAAAGTAGGTGCGGAAAAGTTCGAATCATCGGACAAGGATGAGAAGGATAAAAAAGATATTTCAGACTAGGACGGTAAGGACGAGTCGGCAGAGTCTGAGAAGGGTGACAAGATAGCTAGGGCAGAGAAGGATGATGAGAAGATAGCCTAGAAGGACGAGAAGATAGTCGAGTACATAGCCGACTCGTTTACAAGCAGGTAAGAAATTCATTGTACGAGCATTTTGCTTATCAATTTACTATTGATGCCATGAGTCAGAGAATAGAGAAAATAGAAATGAGGTACAATCAGTGTGCTATTTTATGAGCTATGAGTTTTTAGAGATCGTGAACGTAAGCTAGTCTGTGTGGAACTACCGTTTGCCATTTTTTACCGATGTAAAGTGCACAAATCCCTCTAACTATAATGATATGAATGTATTTTTAGTCTAAATTATATACACAACTCATTTTGTCAATGAAGGAATACGATGACACTTTGCTGTCACAGAAGTATTACCTGTTTGACACGCCACCAATGTAGGAGAAATTGGAAGAAGTTTTTAGAAGAAGCGTTATCATTGTTTTACTCAATACAAAAGTACTAATGTGTTTGAATTGTGTAATGTTTGAATTTGTTATCTATGTACTTTGTACTTTATATTATCATATTATTTGATGGTATCATCAAATTTTATCAGTTACATTTTCAGCGTAGTGATCATTAACCATCTCGTTTAAATTTTGCCACATGATTTTTATTGGCACATCAATATTTGGTTAAAACTTGTGAATTTATTTTTACCACTCTTACTAGTGAGTGACCAGACCACGCATTGGTACAACAAGATTTTCTTTTCTACATGAAAATACGAGTTGTGATACTATTCAAGTGAACAGATAACACAGATCTACTGTTCGCTGACCTTTACCTATTTGTCACCCTATTTGGGTTGTAGCTTTCAATTTATTCATTATATTACTTTTGCAACTTTTTAGTTTCTCACTTTTCACTTTTACACTTTTCATATGTCTTGTCTATTCGAAATATTGCAACAAGTTGTCATGCTAAATTTGTAGGAATGAGATTTTTTTTAATCTGCTTTAAATAATCACGTAATAGGTCTTTAAATATCTGGTAATAGGCCATAACTCAAAGATAAAGACAAATTAAAGAGTTTAATTTATTTTTGTTCTTAATTTTTAACAAGTATGAATCTAAGCTTCGAAAACATTCTTTATAATGAAAATAAGATGAAGTGGACTCTCTCAATGGACATTTTACTTATTGAATGTCTCGTGAACTAGTATAAAAAACAATAATTGGTTCGTTGGAGAGGATAACTATTATTGTGCTATCATGGCTGGAAGAGTGGTGGTTATTTCATAATTTGAGATAAAGCTTACTTACAATGAGGTTAGTCAACGCGTCAAACATCTTAGGAATCACTAAAACTTATTCGAGCAAATGATTGATACACCAAGAGTGATGTGGGACCGTGAATTAAAAATTGTGCGGGCAACTGAGCAAATGTGGACTGATTTTGCAAAGGTAAATTACTTATTTATGTACGAACAATTATAACACAACTTCAATTACCTATATTGACGTCATTCTTATATGACTAGGTTGATCCCAAATTATTAGTAGCTTACAGTATAAAAGCGGAGCCACTATTCTTAAGAGGAATGAAAAAGATTTTTCTTCCAATGGTCACATTCATTTCCAAAAGGGCGCATGCCTCAATGGCCCATGTTTTGCCGACGTTGAAATTAGTTTTTTATGTTATCTTATCCTGACATGTAATTTTCATGTCATCTTAGTTCAAGGAGCATGTATTTCTATTAATTAATTATTAGTTAGTCAGATATTTTGTTGGAAAGTCTTCTGGATAGTAGGCAGGATTGGTTATAAAGCTAAAAGTATAACAACATCACTCGACGTGCATGTATCGTTGTCAACATCGCATATATACCAACATAGTTATCATTTCCACATCTAAAATAACATTACTATAATTTTGCAACTTTTAGCATAACTGTGAAAAGTAACCTACAAAGTCATCATGTGCCTTCAAATTGGTCTTTGGTTCATTTTTCTTCTCCCCCGTCCTTCCCAGCATTAGCCGTGTATTTTCTTTTAAGCGTTCTTACAAAACTCAACAAGTCATCAAGTTTTTCCCAAAAAAACATGTAATTTCTATCAACACCAAATGATTGTTTAAAAACCTTCAATTTTCAATATATTAATCCAAAAATTAATAGCTCATTATTCTTATATGAATCATTAGTAGCATTAGAATGACAATCAGTAGCCCCTCCTTGTTTCACCCCTCCTGCACTGTTCCTCCATTTAACCTCACAATCACCTCCGGATAACACGTTGCCTTTTCCAGAATCCTTTTCCTCACCCAATGCAGTCATCTCCTCATAGAAGATCGGATCTCATTGCGCCTTTGTTGGCTTCAATTTGGATTTCACACACTGGTGCATGGGGTATTTAACATATAACACGATTATTAATTAGAACACATCCACCATGTTCGTCATACTACCAATCATTTGTGTAATTTAATTTTTCTTAAACTTTCAGACATCAAGATTATTTACACAATGATTCATGTAATTAAATCAAATTTTCTTAGAATCTTTTCTCACCTTTATTGATCCAAAACAGTATTAAAGCTACGCTATCAAGTTATTATTAACCATCCAATTCAACATTTGTGGCACTTTGTCAACGCACGACTAGGCAAATTCCTCTCGAATTGCTGGAATCACTTCCAACACCCATATCTGCCTAATAAAGCAATATGTTATCATCGTATACTTTTTGTGCATTGCTTATAATTCAATTTCAAATGTAAATATTAACGTAATAGCGAAACAGAAGCCTTTGAAGATTGTAATCTTTCAGGTTGCATGACTTTCACTTTTCTCTTTCTAATACTTTCCGATATCCTCTTGAAATTTCGTATGTTGTATAAAAATGATTTTCCCCAATAATTACCAATTAAATTTATCAATATTCTTAATAACATGAAACACCTACAAGTCTAGGTTTGTTTTCTCTCTAGTAGCTAGCAAACCCTCATATTAAGCAAACAAAAGACCTAACTTATATTTGAGTTTGTTCTAAAACTTATGAAACGCCAACAACAAGTCCTTTATGTTGATATTCCTATTAAATTTCCTAAAGTACTTCTCCAACATACTAGAACGATGCACTTCAATTACAATCTCGTTGTCTAATTCACCAATGTTTAGTTTAGTGACAATTGTGAATTCTTGCAACCCATTAGGGTTGTAAACGAGTCGAGCCGAGTCGAGTTTAGAGAACTTAAGCTTGCTCGTTTATTATCGAGCTCGAACTTTTTTTAACGAATATATCGATGGCTCGCGAGCCTTTTCGAGTTTAATCGAGCCTAAACGAGCTCAAAAGATATTAATTATTAATTAAGTTATTCTTTACTTTATTACAAAAATAAAATAAAATATTTTTTAAAATATATAATACACCTACTAAGATACGTAAACAAATAAGTATATATATATATATATATATATATATATATATATATATATATATATATATATATATATATATATCTATATTTTTCATATGAGCAAGTATAAAAATTATAATTAAAACCAAATTATTAGTTTAATTTATACGAGTCTAATAACGAATTCACTCTAGAACTCACTAACGAACCCGCTCACGAGCTAACGAGCCGAATACCATGAATATAGAGTTTGCTCGTTTATTAAACGAGCCTTTTTAAACGAGCTCGAGCGAGCTTTTATCGAGTCGGGTAGCGAATAGCTCACGAACTGTTTGACTCATTTACACCCTACAACCTATACCTCATTTGATTGCCCAATAATATCAAACTATACTTTAAGCCCTTTGTTGCTTGCCACTTCTCTAATAACTACGAGTTGGGCAGGGATCATTTAGGCTTCTTAGGTCATGAAAATGACTGAAACACAACTATCTTGAACAACAAGCATCTAGTTGCTCGAACGCATAGTTAATCTTCTTTAAATGGCTATGACTACTGATACACACATTTCCATGACCTTCTCTCACATGTGTAAAACTCCATCCCTACAAAGAAACAATATTCGATAAATTTAAATTTAATCAGATCGAGTACGACTCTTTTCTTTCTACTACGGCTAGTATATAACTAATCTTAGTCTACTATGTTGACAACTGTTTCAACACAATTTTTTTTGAGATATCACGTGTTTTATACTTTTTTGCCTATTGTTTTATCTTTTATTTTTTCCTACTTTTTTGTCGATTGTGTTGACTAATTATTTGTTGACTACTATTTTTGACGACTTTCGCCTATGGTAGGTATGATTCATTGTTTTGTATGCATACATTATAAAGAATAACGCTTGTGGATATGATTGACTGTAGATATGATTGACTATCTTTGCATGCATACATAATAGAGAATGACGTTTGTGGATGCTGACAATAGGTTAAAGCCAAGCTTTCTTGCCGCTTATTGTATAACCAAATTAGATGAAATAAAGTCTAGTAAGAAGGGAATTACCTTGAAAGTGCTCGAGAACTTGTGCTTCAGACATTTTATCAACGCGATGCCACTACAGTTCTAGGGGTAATTATATTTGCATATGTTGTTTTGATAGTGTAAGGCGCCAAAAAAGGATTCCATTGTTTTCCACATAAACAATGGAGAATGTGTGTTTTAACCCAAGGAGCTTGCGTTGATCACTGGCCCGCCATTTGATCCCAGTCCACTGGAAGCATCCGATTATAATTATTGTACTATTGTTTTTCCATCAATGAAGTCGATAAACTTCAAGGATATTCAACAAGCCTTTCATGATTCAGCCGAGAATAATAAAGGGTCTGGCGATGAAGTTTTGAAGTTAGCATTGTTGTCCTTCTTGTATAGGATAGTGATTGTGAGGAGCTCCAATAAAGGTGTTGAGAAGAAATACATATATTTGACTGAGAACTTGGAGGATTCTAGTGCGTATCCATTGGGCGTGTTTCGTTTGAAGTTTTGGTAGGCGAAGTGTGATAGTGCATGGACAGTAGAGTCGATATTGTGTGGGCATCAAAAAAAGCGACCGCCTTGAAGAAAGGAAAACACTGTGAAGACAAGTTTGATGTGGATGGTTTTCGCAAGACCTACTTGTGTGGGCATACAAAGTCTGCCCGACTCTTGCTGATTTCTATGCCACGAGAAGTAGAGTGTGAAACTCATCTGCAATACTACCCCATTTGTTCGCTGGATGACTGACATAATTCTGACCTTTGAAGATTTGATAAATAACATTTCTTGAACATGTTGCCTATGGATCGTTGTCCCGATTAAGTTAGATTGTTGATATGCTTAATTTTATGTCATCAAATACTTTTCTATCTAAGTTATATCGAGAAAGTTTATACCTTCGCATGCGGAAAGTAAACAACCATACTATCAGCAACTCAATTGCTCAAATTATGCAAACAACCCCTACAAATCGAATCGTCATCAGAAGAGGAAGAAGAGGAAATTGTTACGCCTTTGAAGAAACTTAAATCCGCCCATGACGAATGAAAATCTATGAATGAAGAACAGACTAAAAAAAGGCACGATGTGAAAAAAGAACAAACTAAGAATAAGCACGATATGATGGCATCGTGAAGTAAAAAAAATTTAAGTGGAAAATAATAAAGTATCAATCCTGACTGACAATATATATAAATATAAATATAAATATATATATATATATATATATATATATATATGATCATGTGAGAATGGATCCTTAATTACCTCTTATAATTGTAATAGTTCAATATAAATATAAAATTGTCAATAGAAGTTGGTATGCAGTAATTTAATTTTAATGTTTTTGGCTATTAGGGCAAGTTCAATTCTTGCTTGACAAAAATTATCTGTTGGGAAGTAAATGGAGATGAATATTTCCTAGCAAATAATAATTCTGGCAAGCAAGAATGGACCTTGCCCCAGATATATTACAATCAAATCACTGTCTATCTGACTTACCTTATATATATATATTGAACTACTACCTATTTACAATCTTATGTTTATATCAAACTATTACAAGTACTAAAGATAATAAGGCATAAAAGAAGCAAGAAAATAAATAGCATTTATGTAATCAATCAAGATCCCAAAAACTAAGCACCAGTCATTATGAAGTTTTTCATTTTCATATTTATTCCTTTCCATTCTCAGTCTCTATTCCTTAGTCAAGTTGAGATAGACGGGGTACGGACTCTTCAAGCACGCATGCCTTTATCTAAGTCTTTATTTGCAGCATTCCTTTCTATTAGTGTAGGCCACAATTGGTTGTAGAGCTTGAAAAATATGTGGTGGGTCAATTTTTGTCCATTGTTTTGATGGCATAGAAAGTTAATTTCGAGTTAAGCATCACTGGGAGTTGGAATTTAGAGTCGAGTTGTACACGTGTCGGCGGCGGCACAGGCAAGTCAAATTACAGACTAGTCTTTTACTTTTCTTACCTGCTTTTTTCAGTCCATGCACATTTCAATTGGACTAATTACCTCTTATAATTGTAATAGTTCAATATAAATATAAAATTGTCAATAGAAGTTGGTATGCAGTAATTTAATTTTAATGTTTTTGGCTATTAGGGCAAGTTCAATTCTTGCTTGACAAAAATTATCTGTTTGGGAAGTAAATGGAGATGAATATTTCCTAGCAAATAATAATTCTGGCAAGCAAGAATGGACCTTGCCCCAGATATATTACAATCAAATCACTGTCTATCTGACTTTACCTTATATATATATATTGAACTACTACCTATTTACAATCTTATGTTTATATCAAACTATTACAAGTACTAAAGATAATAAGGCATAAAAGAAGCAAGAAAATAAATAGCATTTATGTAATCAATCAAGATCCCAAAAACTAAGCACCAGTCATTATGAAGTTTTTCATTTTCATATTTATTCCTTTCCATTCTCAGTCTCTATTCCTTAGTCAAGTTGAGATAGACGGGGTACGGACTCTTCAAGCACGCATGCCTTTATCTAAGTCTTTATTTTGCAGCATTCCTTTCTATTAGTGTAGGCCACAATTGGTTGTAGAGCTTGAAAAATATGTGGTGGGTCAATTTTTGTCCATTGTTTTGATGGCATAGAAAGTTAATTTCGAGTTAAGCATCACTGGGAGTTGGAATTTAGAGTCGAGTTGTACACGTGTCGGCGGCGGCACAGGCAAGTCAAATTACAGACTAGTCTTTTACTTTTCTTACCTGCTTTTTTCAGTCCATGCACATTTCAATTGGACTAATTACCTCTTATAATTGTAATAGTTCAATATAAATATAAAATTGTCAATAGAAGTTGGTATGCAGTAATTTAATTTTAATGTTTTTGGCTATTAGGGCAAGTTCAATTCTTGCTTGACAAAAATTATCTGTTGGGAAGTAAATGGAGATGAATATTTCCTAGCAAATAATAATTCTGGCAAGCAAGAATGGACCTTGCCCCAGATATATTACAATCAAATCACTGTCTATCTGACTTTACCTTATATATATATATTGAACTACTACCTATTTACAATCTTATGTTTATATCAAACTATTACAAGTACTAAAGATAATAAGGCATAAAAGAAGCAAGAAAATAAATAGCATTTATGTAATCAATCAAGATCCCAAAAACTAAGCACCAGTCATTATGAAGTTTTTCATTTTCATATTTATTCCTTTCCATTCTCAGTCTCTATTCCTTAGTCAAGTTGAGATAGACGGGGTACGGACTCTTCAAGCACGCATGCCTTTATCTAAGTCTTTATTTTGCAGCATTCCTTTCTATTAGTGTAGGCCACAATTGGTTGTAGAGCTTGAAAAATATGTGGTGGGTCAATTTTTGTCCATTGTTTTGATGGCATAGAAAGTTAATTTCGAGTTAAGCATCACTGGGAGTTGGAATTTAGAGTCGAGTTGTACACGTGTCGGCGGCGGCACAGGCAAGTCAAATTACAGACTAGTCTTTTACTTTTCTTACCTGCTTTTTTCAGTCCATGCACATTTCAATTGGACTA
>BMAC01000033.1:409425-443309 GCA_014905375.1 Phtheirospermum japonicum | reverse complement strand
TAGTCCAATTGAAATGTGCATGGACTGAAAAAAGCAGGTAAGAAAAGTAAAAGACTAGTCTGTAATTTGACTTGCCTGTGCCGCCGCCGACACGTGTACAACTCGACTCTAAATTCCAACTCCCAGTGATGCTTAACTCGAAATTAACTTTCTATGCCATCAAAACAATGGACAAAAATTGACCCACCACATATTTTTCAAGCTCTACAACCAATTGTGGCCTACACTAATAGAAAGGAATGCTGCAAATAAAGACTTAGATAAAGGCATGCGTGCTTGAAGAGTCCGTACCCCGTCTATCTCAACTTGACTAAGGAATAGAGACTGAGAATGGAAAGGAATAAATATGAAAATGAAAAACTTCATAATGACTGGTGCTTAGTTTTTGGGATCTTGATTGATTACATAAATGCTATTTATTTTCTTGCTTCTTTTATGCCTTATTATCTTTAGTACTTGTAATAGTTTGATATAAACATAAGATTGTAAATAGGTAGTAGTTCAATATATATATATAAGGTAAGTCAGATAGACAGTGATTTGATTGTAATATATCTGGGGCAAGGTCCATTCTTGCTTGCCAGAATTATTATTTGCTAGGAAATATTCATCTCCATTTACTTCCCAAACAGATAATTTTTGTCAAGCAAGAATTGAACTTGCCCTAATAGCCAAAAACATTAAAATTAAATTACTGCATACCAACTTCTATTGACAATTTTATATTTATATTGAACTATTACAATTATAAGAGGTAATAAGGATTAAAAAAAAAAAAAAACTTTTAAGGCAATCGATCAAGATCCCAAAATTTAAGCATCGATCATTCTAATTTTATTTTCCGTACTTTACTCCTTTCCATTCTCTGTCTCTATCAAAAAGCTACGAATTACACTATTTCACTACACCATTGACCAAGTAGCTATCCGTGTCGAGTTTTTCCACTACCCCCAACCACAATGTTTCGACTCCATGCGAGTTCACATATTATTGTCCCTCCATTCCTATGAAACACTCATCCTGGCTATAGTTTAGTAAAGGATGTCGTTAAAAGTAAAGGCCAATGCATGTGCGCTAGATAGAATAAAACAGTTAAATCAGAAAATGAAGAATCAAGACCTGAAGGTTAATGCAGCCACTGAAACAGACACCAGGCTGCCAGAAAGAAAAGTCATTACATCAAAAATCATGACTTTCCTCATTTGCAAATTCAACACGACCTTTTAAATTTTACAAATAAAATCACCACCTTTATTGTTTTGCAAAACGAATCACGACACCCAGCTCCGGTGGTCGACGTTTGACCTGCCCGTGACAATTTTATATGTGAATATTTTAATCAAAAATGAAAATTAAAAAGTGGAAATTCAACACCTTTTAATTATTTTTCCATGTTTAAAATATTACCAAGATAATTATTGCCGGACAGATCAGACACCAACCACTGGAATCGGGGATCTTGATTCGTATTGCAAAAAAGTAAAGGTTGTAAATTATTTGCAAAGTTTGAGAGGTTGTTTTGAATTTGCAAATGAAGAAAAGGTCGTGTTTTTTTGTGCAATTAGGCCAAAAGAAAATACCATGCAAACATGGAGTGACAGATACTCTACAGTCAATAACTATAATGACACTTAGGAGTTGACTTATGTCTTACTGGTTCCCAAGCATTTTGACCACTGCATGAACAATCAGGCATCTCGTCATCAGGATAACGGGAACCCCCCAAAACAACAAAAGTAGCAAATCCATTTCTTGCCCTAATACCTTCAGAACTTGGTCCTTTTGTTGAATAATAATATAACATATCATGACAAAGTCATTGAAAAAAATTAATCGGTGTTGATTGTACAAACTAAATGGAGGAATTTTAAGCACTTCGTGCTCAATTTGTCTTTGGTGTAGCTGTTTATCATGCGTGGCAAAAGAGAATGACAAAATGTACAGTTTTATCTCTTCAACACGTCATTGTTACTTCCTTCAAGTTGTGATTGATTCGACAAATTTTGATGTACATTATATGATTTAAATGAAATTGGTCTCAAAAGCCCTCCCAAATACAACTCAAAAGATGTTGAGTTGGATTTTCATTTTAAAAACTAAAAACAGGGAGTTTTCCATCTATTCTCCCCAAGGATTTGTTTGGTCCTAAAAATGAGTGACTTCGCTTCTTTGATCCTTGCTATCTAACCTGAGAATGGACAACTCGAGCCTGTTTGGTTTGGTTTTGGGGTTTTCACAAAGCATTTTTGTTTTTTAACCCACTTTTAGTAAGTCTTCAGTGAGCATTTCATGTCTCATATTCAAGAATTTGTGTTGCTTTGTTTTTATCTTAACCCCACCAGCTTCACAGAAATGGATCCTTTACATTTAGTTTGTGTGAAAATATTATGAACTTGGAGGAGAGAAAGACACAAAAGCATCTATACATACACCTAATGTATGCATACATGCATTAATCTCTCTATCTCCAACTTCACAAAAAACCACACGAACGATATGTAGAGGATTCGGGTCCCCACAACCTAAGCTTTAAGCAAGGATAATTACATTTTACCCAAAAACTATACGGGTTTTCTGACTTTACCCACAAAAAAATTTTCAAGTTGCATTTCACCCTCCATAAATTTTGCATGGTGCCATATATTGCCACCACTGGCGGAATATTCTGTCACATGCCTATATTGCACGTGAGGGCAAAATCGTCTTTACCTCATATCTTTACTAAAGTTGATACACTTTGTCATATGAACTTTGTGCAGCTTTTACTTTGTCATCGTGTACTTTGCAAAATTAAACTTCGCCATATTAGTCCGCGCGCGCACATGCTTATGCATGTGTTTAATCTCTTTTTTAGGTTTTATCCACAAAAAATTAACAACTTTGGTAAGGATTTGAGGTAAAGACAATTTTGCCCTCATGTGGAAAGCATCTGACGGAATATATCTAGAATATTCCACCAATGGTGGCCAATATATGGCACCATGATAGACTTGTGGAGTTTAGGATGTAAAGTGCAACTCGATCAAGTTTATTGGGCAAACTCAAATGACGCGTATAGTTTGGAGGGGTATTTATCTCTTTTAAGTAGGAGCTTGTCCAGAACCCAATTAAAATGGCATTTGATCTAAATTTTATCTCTGGTTTAGTGCACAATTTTGAACTATCTAAATGTTCACAATTTCAAACTTTTCACCTAAATACACTTTTCAAAACTTAAGATCACTCCTTACATGTGGTACACTACCAAAACAACATTCCCACCATCATATGCGTTTTAAGCAATACTTTATTGATGATATTGTTTTAGGAGGCACTTACAAGAAGAGACGTCAAGTTTCCAAAAATGCATTTGGATGGAATGTTTTGAAACCGTAACATAACTATATACTATACATGAGTGTATACGCATGTATCACAAACAATTTTATATTGGACAGCTGGAAATTCAAGTGGAATAGTTTTCTTTTAAGGAGCAAAACCATTCGTTTACTTAATTTAATTTTTTTTTTCATTTTTACAGTTGTTTTGTTTCTCTTTTTCCTCTTTTCTTCCTCGTAGGCTTCTTCCACCTTTACCTTCTCTTTTTTTTTTTTTAGTTTTTTGTTCTTCAAACACTTGTTTTAACTCTTTGAAAACAGGTTCACATTTTTTGGAGGATGATTTTGTAGAACAAAAACAAAGCAAAATCAATTACTGATTCTTGAAATGAGACATAAAGGGTTCAACTCGGCCATCAATAATGTCTTCAGAAACAAGAATGTTAACCCAAACCAAGAAGTATACATTCTCTTTTCTAAAAATTGTGAGCAATCAGTGGAAGAAAGTTAACATAATTCCCCTGCCTACTAGTCAGCAAAAACCAACGAGATCGAAGAAGTAAAATGGTAAAAATAAAAATGGTAGCATGAGGCCCTTATTTCTAATTTAAACTTTCGTGGTATTTAAAAGGTTCAAGACATAGTTAAAGAAATGGTCATTCCCAAAAAAACACAACTTTCCCCACATGTTTGGTCTTATGCCCGGGAATCATGCCAACAGGACAATAATTTTCCTCAACCTGATTGATATTAATTTGGAGGCTTTTTAAGAGAGAGAGAGAGAGAAATACATACTGACCAGACAAATAATTTTCCTCTTTTCTTTGGCCCCCTCCGAGACTGCAGGCCTAACATCTGAAATCCTGAGGTCATCAGAACGCCTTTGAAACGGCAAAGTCTCAAATCCTCCACTCTCATGACCCCTTCTTCCCAACATCTCCTTCTCCGCAAGAGACAGTATGATTCTTTCCTCCAGAGACTTCCTCTCGCCACCTGTCCCCAACACTGGAAGCCTTGTTGGCGGCTCAAACCCCATTACCGATGACGACAACAAGCCGATTGGAATCCTGTTATTTCTACCTATCCGCGAAGCCAGTTCTGACTCCATCAACAGCTCCCGCCTCACCTCGGCCTCTAAGACCTGCCTTCTCACAATCTCAGACATGATTATCTCCTCTCTGACCCGTTGCTTTTCAATCTCTCTCTGCACTGTCTCGTGCATTACATGTGTGTGAGACGGAGGGAAAGGATGAGGATAAATCCTTCCTAATTCAGGTCCCATATAGCCAGCTGAAACAAATTCAAATAGATCAGGGGATTGTAGGGGAGACAATAACAAAACCATTACGCACGAAATGGAGGTTTCGATGTTGAGTGGTAACAGGATGATCTTTGCACGGGCAACCGTATAGAAAAATCAAATGGAAACTATAATCCAAAAAACGTACATCTAATAATTATCTTTTAGAATGTATTACACTCATGCTTCATATTACATGATGACAGAAACATGCGCGTATGAAAAATTCTGTCTCTTGAGTTTAAGCGGGTAGAATTAAAGAGAAAAGGGCCCACTTTTTACAGGATAGCAGTATATGAAAGAGGAAAAGAATCAAACTTAAACAATGCAGTTCAAAGAAACGAATAATAATAATAATAATAATAATAATAATAATAATAATAATAATAATAATAATAATAATAATAATAATAATAATAATAGTAGTAGTAGTAGTAGTAGTAGTAGAACCAAACGTGTAGAAAAATGTAATTCAGAAGTCATATCGAAATAAAAATCTTGAAACATTCAAAATGATGAAAAGGGAAAACGCGCATCATTTCTGCTTATTCGCTGAGATTTTTTATTTATTTATTTTTTTGGGCTGAAGATAAGAAATCAATCCGTCGAGCATACTCAACAATGCCACTAATCTCATAGACTTCACAAATATAAATCGCTAATAAGCAGATACTCATAGCCCGTCACAAAAAAAAAAACAAAAAAAAAACCAGAAAAGATGGAGACGAAGAAAAAAAGAGAAAACAGAAAATCGAAGCAACTCAAGATAATGGAGAAAACTTTCTGACCTCGACGGCCCGGTTCTGTAAAAGGACTGTAATTGGCGGGCAGAGAAATGTGCGGTGAAGCTTGCTCATTGATCAAAGGATATTTGGACACCATTTCTGAAATATTAGGGATTCGGAGTGTAGTGTTTTGCGACATTGGAGAAAAGAAGAGACCAGGAACGGAGTTTTAATGTGGGTGAGGTGAGGTGGGAGTAATGACGAAGGAGAAGAGATTGTACATAGTAATTATCAGGATTTTGGGCAATCTATTAGATAGACTCCGTTCTAATACTTTATGATCAATACAATTTTTTTTTTTTTGGCTAATATTAAATTAAGTTGTTTCGTAAAATAAGAATAAATTCAGTATATACTAATACCAATTAAAATTGTCTATCTATACATATCACTTATCAATCATGAATAGTAACCTCTTATTTTCCCGACAAAAAACAATATTCCATAATTAGTAGTTTAAATTAAGTTTGATTAAAATTAATTAGTATTGAACTTGCGATGCACAGAATATACACAAAAAAAATTATTAATTTTTTTTATATTGGATGGGTGCAAATGAGATAAAAAAATATCTTGAAAAGAAAAAAGAATATATAAAGATTATTAAATTATAATAATTATACATTCTTACTTAGATATCATGTTAAATATTAAAATATAAAAGAAAAAATTATAAAAATAGGAGAAATGAATGTATAAATTAAGTTAATGGGAAATTTTTTATTATATTTTTGAACATTCACTAAAACACCCATTGAGTTATTTAAATCATTGAAATAACTATATATTCACTTAGGCTATGTTTGTTTATCGGGATGTGATAGGATCGATTCATCCGGTCACTCGGGATAGCACTGTAGGGATTAATGCAGTCGATTGTTTGTTTCCTCTAATTGCATTGGAATGATGATTGAAATCCCTTGTTTGTTTTCATTTAGTTACATGGGATTAAATTGTCTAATTACAATAATACGTTTTAGAACTTATCTACCCCCTCCCCCCATATAATACTGACTAACCTGTTACAGAATGAGAAATAGATTTAAGCCTTCATTTTGTGAAATCCTCATATCTGCTCCCTATCTCAAAATCAATAGTAGGTGGAGGTCAAACCAAGCATATAAAATGAAGAGTCAGAGCGAAACCTATCAAACCAACACCCATGATATTACAATGTTCAGACAAAATACAATAAAACGCCATGGTTCAAGAATCACACCATAGAGAGATACAATCTTTAAGCACGGTAGTTCTTAAATTAAATCTTAACTGATATTTGTCAATGAGTACACAATTCATACAAATCAGTAACATGAATTGATATTCAAGGACATACATCCAACAATAATATTAAAAAAAAAAAGATAATCTTTGATAAGATCACTGACGGCCATCGAGCAACATCGTCACCATCAACGCCTTGTACCCGTCAGTCATTTGCTCACGTAACCAGCCTTCCAGTGACCGACCTCACTTGCGACGGGGTTACATAAATTTATTTTTGATAGAAGTGTACAAATATGAAAAAAAAAAAAATCAACTCCAATTCTTCAATGATCATGACCACTTCTATTTCTTCTTTCATCCCAATCTATAATTACAATTTTTGTGTGGTAACGACGAATAATTAGTTTAAGATATCACGACCGGTTAACTCAAACTAAGCATTCATATTTCCAACAAATCAAAAGGGGGAAACAAATATATACTTCACCCTATAGTTAACATCTATGAAAATTCGCAATAATGGACACAAATATTCATCCGTCAATGTGAAAAAAAAAACCCGGGTACATAGTGCTTTTTTTTACCTCATTTTGTGGAGTGCAGGAATGGTTTTGCAGGTATATGTTTCAAGGAGGATAGTATGTTCTAGAAATCTTCAACAAAAAATCAAAGTAAGCAATATTGTTTGCAAAATCATAATATTCAGTAGTAGGTGCTTATATGGGCCGTTTCAGAAATGACTTTTTGTTGTGAAGAAAATTAGTTTGATCACAAAGAAAACAAGGACTCTCTAAGCTGCATCAATTTTTGAAAGAATTATTAAAAATAAAAAATCAGTCATCAAATACAAAATCTCTAGTCACACAAACTTTTATTTAGGAACAGACCATTAAACATTATATCGCTAAGTTGAAAAGGAAAAAGAAAAAAAGAAGCATTGCATTCAGAATCATGGCGACCTTTGTAAAAATACCTTGACTTGATATTTAGCTTTCAATCGGAATCCAAGGCATCATCTCAAACTGTGCCTTTACTAGAGAATCAAGGTCCTCGACATCATAGAACAACGAAATGTACTTCAAAGTGAACAGAACCAGCAAAGTTTCTGCAAACTACATGACATTATTTAATACTAATCAAAATCGATTGGAGTCATTCAAAACCATATGAAATATTTAAATCTTTCGCAAGAATGTAAGTTATCCATTCCAATCGGGATGTTCCTAAATTAATATATCATCGTCATCATCATCTTCACCCACTGCCAATCTCCTCCTCATCAGAATGATTATCACGGCCATTGCTTTCAACACTGGCGCCTTCTCTTTGGTCATGGGCAACAATTTTATCTGACTCTACATTATCGTCAACATCTTTTGGGCATACAATACACAAATAATAATACAAGCCAAGAAAATTAGTACTAAACATGTCACCTTCTTCTCTAGTTCTCCACATTTGCTCCTTAAGTTTCTTAAGAAAAAAAAATCATGACCGATTCAATTCACTCGAATATATAGGTAACAACTCAATCACTTTTCATTGATTCACAACTCGCCACCATATCAGACTACACCAAAAGACATTAAAAAGTAAAGCAAATCTTGATAAACCACATTCATACCCTACTAATCATACATTCACCTTGTTATCTCGCACTAATCGTTTATTCATCCTTTCATTTGTTTCAGTTAAAAATTTATTAAAGTAATAACAGTATCTAAGGCAACAAGAAACCAACCATAGCTAAACCATTAATTCAAAGAAATTGCAGCTTAATGAGGCTTGATACGCAATATTACCTGTGAATCCAATGAGCGAGTTGAGAGAACAAGGTCTGGGGCTACTATGAAGTAAGAAGATGAATAAAAGCATTGAGGATTTTTTTTTTAAATGAAAAGGCAATTATATGACCTTATAGGCTTTATGTTTTGTGGGCTTTCTTGGCAGTGGAGGCTTGGGTATTCACAGTGAGAGGGAAGTGGTGGGTCTGTAGCAATGGTGAGAAGGTGGTAGCGGGTTGAGGGTTTGTGTCTTCTGGGATTTTCCGGCGGTGGCGGATCTACTGCGACAAGATAGTGGCGAGGCATTATGACGATAGAGAGAAGGGTGTGTATGTGAAGCCAAATTTGTAAGGATTTGTTTGTCATGGACCTGGGATTGTTTGGATCGAAAGAGGAATAAGAAAGCAAAGGAAACCTAATTTAGCTTTCAAAAGAAGGGAAAAAGGGGATCGGGGAATTGCAATTGGAACACCGTTTAATCAAGTGGACGAATCGGGTTGAGAAGGCGAATCGGGCATAAGGGGTTATGGGCTAGAGTTAGAGGAGCGCAAGGCCACAGGCTGATATAATTAATTGGGCTTATAGAACTCCTAGCCTGGGTTTTATTTAATTGCTGGTCCAAAGTTGATTAGATATTTTGTGGGCATGTTAGTAATTTTAATTAAATGGTCCTTCCACAATCACTATTTGTAAGCAATGAAACAGGAGGAATGAGCAGGTAGTTAAAATATTCTTTACATCATCCGTATTCTCTCTCTCTCTAAACTTTCTATCTTCTTCCCCAAGCTCCATTACGTTCTTGCATTTCCATAGTTTACCAAAATACAGAAAATACAACAAAAAATACAGAAAAATCCCCAAAAATTATTAAAACCTAACAATTGGCACCAAAGTCGTCGATCCTTTGGACATGGTTGAGATCACCCATTTTAAAGACCTTCAAGAATCTCAAAAGCGCCTGGATCAAGTGCTGCAGACCGAGGCCCAAAAAAGGGAAGCAACTGAACTGAAATTACAGGAGCAAATTTCAAGCAACAACTCAAAAACCCAATCACAGATATCACACATCAGAATAGAAATTCAAGCACAAACCCGAATTTGAATAATAAACTGGAACATCTTACTGCCACTTTAGCTGCTATCCAGATGCAGCTCCTAAACCCAAACAGAGGGAAAAACTCACCTGAAGGGGGTTCTATCCTTGGTAAACCGTTTTCTACACCTGCAAATGACACAGGGTCCAAGTCATTCACAACCAACAAAAACAAGGCACAAATAGAATATCCAGGTAACCACACACCAAATCCAATGCCTAAAATTGATTTCCCTCATTTTGATGGGACACAGCCCAGATCCTGGATGCTAAAATGTAACGAGTATTTTAAACTGGTGCCATTCACATCTGATGCTCAAAACATAACCCTAGCCACTATGCATTTTGAGGGAAAGGCAACCCAATGGTACCAGAATCCCAACCACACTCATGCTGAACTTTCATGGGCTCAATTCTTATATATCATATCTGCTAGGTTTGAACAGTTAAAAGAGGCCAAGATCATTGCAGAATTTAATAAAACCAAGCACACAGGGTCATACACAGACTATGTAGAGAAATTTGAAGAACTGAAAGCTTGTATGTTAACCCTAAATCAAGGGTATTCTGAGGAATACTTCATAGCTAGTTTTGTCAGTGGCCTAGCAGAAGAGGTACAGGCTTTTATCACCATGTTTGAGCCCCACACACTGCAACAAGCCACAGAGCTGGGCAAGAATCAACCGATTACAATGGAGGCCATTACCAAGAAGCTCAGAGGACAAGCTACGTACTCACACCTCAAAACACCCAGAAATACAGAGACAACACCCTTTGGCCAAACAAAAACACCCATCAACCAAAAGCCCCCTACCAAGATATTGACAACAGGGGAAATGGCAGCTAGGAGGGAGAAAGGACTGAGTTACAACTGTGATGAAAGATTCTCACCAGGGCACAGGTGCAAAAACAGGATTAACTATATGATTATGACAGAAGAAGAAGAGCATACCTACCTGGGCTCTGAAGAGTCACAGCAACCCCACTCACCTAAGGATTTGGAAGAGGTACAGATGTCTGTAAATGCTATAGCAAGGGAAGATGGCATTACCACCATGAGGGTGTTTGTCCAAGTAGGAGGACACAAGCTGCACATTCTGATAGACTCAGGCAGCACCCTGAGTTTTATACATGAAAATACTGCAAGGAAGCTGAGGTGTAAAATGTTTGCAGTTAAACCACTACTTGTCAAGGTGGCAAATAGTCAGAAGATGGTGAGCACTCAAGGAGTGGAGGTTTTATCTTGGGAAATGCAGGGCCACACATTTAGTTACCATTTGAGGGTACTACAGAATGAGGGGCGTGATTTGATTTTGGGAGGAGATTGGCTTAAGGCTTGCACACCCATTGAATTGGATTATGAACAGATGACATTCTCTGTTAATATTGGGGGCAAGAGAGTTAAGGTACAAGAACTCACTTCAACCACAGAATTCAAGTTCATCTCAGGGTATTCACTATACAAAATGTTACATGAGGATTAGAAGGACCAGACTGAGGAGGTGTATTGGCTCACAGAAGGGAAATCAGATCAGGAACCCAATTCTGACATGACTAGGCTATTTAATAAATACCAGGATGTGTTTGAGGAACCTAAAGGGCTACCACCAGGGAGATGAATTGAGCACCAAATTGTTTTGAAACCTGACAGCATACCCAAGCATCAATACCCTTATAGGACTACACATGAACACAAGGAGGAGATTGAGAGGTTAGTCAAGGACATGTTAGATGCTGGGATCATACAAGATAGTAAGAGCCCTTTTGCTTCTCCAGTTATTCTAGTGAGGAAGAAGGATGCCACCTGGAGGTTATGTATTGATTACAAATATTTAAATGGGCTTACAATTAAGCATGACTATCCCATCCCTGTGGTTGATGAACTGTTGGATGAACTATATGGTACCAAGTACTTTTCTAAGATTGATCTAAGGAGTGGGTATTTTCAGATATTGATGAAGCTAGAGCACAGGTTCTTAACTGCTTTTAGCACACATAATGGACACTATGAGTTTTTGGTCATGCCTTTTGGGCTTTGTAATGCCCCAGCTACATTTCAGTCACTCATGAATCAAGTTTTTAGAAAGCAACCGAGGAGGAGTGTTTTGGTAATTTTTGATGACATTCTAGTGTACAACAAGACATGGGAGGAGCATCTGCAGCATCTTGAAGAAGTATTGTAGTTATTAAGGGATAACCAACTTTATGCCAAGGAGAGTAAATGCAGCTTTGGGAAATTGGAAGTTGAATATTTAGGGCACATCATATCTCAAGCTGGGGTTTCAACTGATCCAAAGAAGATTTCTAGTATGACATCTTGGCCTATACCCAGAACACTAAAATAGCTCAGAGGGTTCTTAGGGTTAACTGGTTACTACAGGAGATTTATTAAGGGGTATGGTGTTCTGAGCAGACCCTTAACTGATTTATTGAAGAAGGATAAGTTTGGGTGGACTGAAGAGGCTCAGTGTGCTTTTGATTCATTGAAAAGGGCTATGGTTACAACCCCTGTTTTAGCAATCCCAGACTTTTCCAAACAGTTTGTGTTGGAGACAGATGCTAGTGGTAAGGGTATAGGGGCAGTTCTGATGCAACAAGGGAAACCATTAGCATACACGAGCAAGGTGTTATGTCCCAGAAACCTAGCACTCTCAGTATATGAAAGGGAATTTCTGGCAGTTATCATGGCTGTTCAAAAGTGGTAGCACTACCTACATGGACATAAATTTGTGATTAAAACTGACCAACAGGCTCTTAAATACCTCTTAGACCAGAAGGTGATGAATCCAGTTCAACAAAAGTGGATAACCAAATTACGAGGGTTGGACTATGAAATACAGTAAAAGAAAGGATCAGAAAATAGAGCAGTTGATGCCCTGCAAATTACGAGGGTTGGACTATGAAATACAGTATAAGAAAGGATCAGAAAATAGAGCAGTTGATGCCCTGTCCAGGAGGGAGGGGGATGACACAGAGGACCTTAACAACATTACCATTGTTCCCAGTTGGGCAAAGGAGGTGACTCAGAGTTACACTAAAGATGACATGTTCCAGAAAATTTTAGCAGCAAATACAATTGACCCCTCAGCATTCCCTAAGTTCAACATCATTGGTGATCTCATAAGATACAAGGGCATGCTTTGTGTAGGAAGGGATGTGAATCTGAGGAAGGCTATTTTAGCAGCAGTACACATTTCAACCTATGGGGGGCACTATGGGATGCAAGGTACCTATATGAGGGTTAAAAGGAGCTTTTATTGGCAAAAAAATGAAAGGTGACATCATCCAATGGATCAAGGAGTGTGAGGTGTGACAAAAGAACAAGGATGATCATGGGGCTTATCCAGGGTTATTGCAACCACTTCCAATTCCAGACCAAGCATGGAGTCATATTTAAATGGACTTCATTGAAGAGTTACCTAAATCCCAAGGGAAAAGTGTGATTTTTGTGGTGGTGGACAGGCTGACTAAGTATGCTCACTTCTCTGCTTTGTATCACCCTTATACTGCCCTTACTATGGCTACTCATTTCTTAGATAATATTTACAAACTACATGGATTACCAAGCCACATTGTCTCTGATAGGGATAAAATCTTCACTAGTTCATTTTGGAGGGAATTATTTAGACTAATGGGGGTCCAATTGAACATGTCAACTGCTTACCATCCTCAGACAGATGGTCAAACTGAAAGAGTTAACCAATGTTTAGAAAATTATTTGAGGTGTATGGTACACCACAACCCTAAGGGTTGTACCAAATGGCTAACCTTGGCTGAGTATTGGTATAACACAAACTACCATACCAGTTTGAAAACAACTCCTTTTGAGGCTTTATATAGCTATACTCCACCTCTTACTACAATGATACAAGGGAAAGGGGTTCAGAATGAAGATGCAAAAGAGGTATTACACCAGAGGGAGCTGGCAAGGGACATCATTAGGGACATCTCATACAGGCATAACACATAATGAAAATGAAGGCTGATAAACACAGAAAAGAATGGGAGTTTGCAGTAGGGGAACATGTTTTCTTAAAGCTACAACCTTTCATGCAAAACTCAGTTTACCTCAGAAAAAACCTTAAACTTTCATCTAAGTATTACGGGCCCTACATAATCTTGGAGAAGGTGGGTGAAGTGGCTTACCATTTAGATCTGCCGGAGGAAGCTCGCATTCATCCTGTCTTACACGTGTCCCTGATCAAGCTCTGAGTAGGGCCAGGCATAAACACTACCCTTGAATTGCCCGTCACAACACCGGAAGGAGAGTTTTTGGTCACTCCCTAGTAGCTCTGGACGCTAGATCCGTCAACCACAACAGGGCCTCTGTACCATAGATATTGATTCAGTGGACGAATACCGAACCTCATAAGCCAGTTGGGAATATGTTAAATTTATTATGAAAAAATTCCCGAACTTTGATCCTTGGGGTCAAGGATCTTTTGATTGGGAGGGTATTGTCATGGACCTGGGATTGTTTGGATCGAAAGAGGAAGAAGAAATCAAAGGAATACCTAATTTAGCTTTCAAAAGAAGGGAAAAAGGGGATCAGGGAATTGCAATTGGAACACCGTTTAATCAAGTGGACGAATCAGGTCGAGAAGGCGAATCGGGCATAAGGGGTTACGGGCTGGAGTAGAGGAGCACAAGGCCACGGGCTGATATAATTAATTGGGCTTAAAAACTATTGGGCTTATAGAACTCCTAGCCTGGGTTTTATTTAATTGCTGGTCCAAAGTTGATTAGATATTTTATGGGCATGTTAGTAATTTTAATTAAGTGGTCCTTCCAAAATCACTATTTGTAAGCAATGAAACAGGAGGAATGAGCAGGCAATTACAATATTCTTTACATCATCCGTATTCTCTCTCTCTATTTCTCTCTCTAAACGTTCTATCTTCTTCCACAAGCTCCATTACATTCTTGCATTTCCATAGTTTACCAAAATACAGAAAATACAACAAAGAATACAGAAAAATCCCAGAAAATTATTAAAACCTAACATTGTTGCTCTTGGTCTCTTGTTTGAAATTGTTTAGTTCATTACGAAAGACGAAAACAAATCTATGCAGTGCGAAGTCTGCTGCTAAGAGAAGTTAATCCTGAAGTAGGATGAACCCTTATGCCCAGCGATGGAAAACTTTATAAATTTGCCATGGATTCTTGGAATTTCCTAAGAATTTTAAAACAAAATGACAGTAACCTCTTTAAAACTACTTCTTTTCGGCGTGATGGTTACTAGGGTTCATCAAGAAGGTATTTATTGTATTCTTATCGTAATTAAATGATCAACAGAGGGCATAATCGAGGAAACACATGCCATTTTAGGGATACAAGTGTAATTTTGTTAGATGGTCATAGCAGGATTACATAATTCGGGGGGTTAGGGTGGGACGGATTTATCACAAGAATGAGGGACTGAGTGTGGGCTAGGATTAGTATCCCAGGCTTATATCCCTCAACACAAACACAGGATACATTTGATATCTCAGGTAATCCCATCCTATCCTGGTTTGCAAACACAGCCTTAATTGTTTATATAACTATTATTATATCCCGCTCGTTTGAGCGGTTGACCAGGCAACTCGTGCAATCCAAATCATTTGGCTCATTGGTTCAACCTTTTTGAGTCACGTGCTTGATGCGTGTTGTTCTCATTCTTACTTACATTTACATTTTGCATCTACTTAACTTTATTTAGTTTATGTGAGACAAAAACATATAGGTAGTAACAACATAAGTTTTATTTTTTCCATTTGTTTGTTTTGTTTGATTTTTTTTAGTTTATATTTTTATGGTATCTGATACGTTAATATATAAATTAATATGTTTGAATCATATTATATATTAATTCATATGTTTATGATTCTTAAAAATTATATTATTAAATAGATTATTTAATTTACTTATTTTAAATTACCAAGAATAATATATATGTTATGTTACGTTACTTGTTTAATCCATTAAATGACCCGAACATATGATTCGTCAGCTTATATTATTTTTAAGCCACTTGCTTGATATTTTGAATGATTGTTATAATCTCTTTTTATATCTTTAACTTTATTTTTTCTATGTGGGACCAAGACACCTGTTGATAGTCGACTTGGCATGGATGACCATGTACAAAATGAAGATTACGCATGGATGAATTCGGGTCAGGGGTGGACGAAGAATTACCCGAACCTGGAGCATAATCATACGATACGTGTCGAGCAGACCCGGGTAACTTTAGGTTAATAAGCTATTACGCGGTGACCAAAAGAAAAACACCAAGGCCGGACTCAGCTCGCACAACGTTTGGCCTGGCGTACCGATCGAGCATCCACGAGAAGGAAAAATAAGGCAGAGGCTGAGTGCCAACGATCCATACCTACGCGTATCGGTCGAGCAGTGGCGCCGAGGCCGACACACCCGTCATGGTAGATCACATCCCGATCCGTGGGCATACACCTGCGCGCTCCGGTTAAGAAGGTATGCCGGGGACAAGCACGCTCCGACCCATGAGCCATGCCAACCCCCCCCGAATGAGCAGGTGTGCCGATGCTGACCTGTTAAGCTCGACACCTAATGGCCACGTCCAAGACAAGAGTGCGCAGTGCCTGGCCGACCTAGCCGAGGCTGACCTGCTGAGTCCGACCTGCTAAGCTTGGCACCTGCCGGCCGTGCCCAAGCCAAGAGCGTGTAGCGCCTGGCCGAGCTGGCCGAGACCGACCTACTGAGCCTGACCTTCCGACCTCGGCGCCTGTCGGCCGCGCTCAAGTCGAGAGCACGCAGCGCCTGGCCGAGGCTGACCTTCCCACCTCGGTGCCTGCTGACCGCGCCCAAGCCGAGAGTGCTCATCGCCTGGATGAGGCCAACCTGCCATCCTCGGCACCTGCCGGCCTCGCCCAAACTGAGAGCGCACAACGCCTGGTCGAGCTGGCCGAGGCCGACCTGCCGAGCTCGGCGCCTATCGACCTGCCGACCTCGGCGCCTGAAGGCCGTGCCCAAGATGAGAGCGCACAACGCCTGGTCGAGCTGGCCGAGGCCGACCTGCCGAGCTCGGCGCCTATCGACCTGCCGACCTCGGCGCCTGAAGGCCGTGCCCAAGATGAGAGCGCACAACGCCTGGTCGAGATGGCCGAGGCCGACCTACCGAGCCTAATCTTCCGAGCTCGACGCCTGCCGGCCGCGACCAAGCCAAGAGCGCACAATGATTGGTCGAGCGGGCCGAGGTCGATCTGCCAAGCCTGACCCGCTGAGCTCGATTCCTCCCGACAACGACTGAGCCACGAGCACTTAACGCCTGACCATGCATGTTGAGGCCAACTTGCCAAGCCCGACAAAGTTTTATCTGATCAAGGTGCTTGTTTGTTCGACCAGGCAAGCCTCACGTGAGTCGTCTTGATCGACATGACACTTGCGACAAAGGACAAATCTATTCCTCCCTACCTCTGGTTGAGAGTAAGCTCGGAGGGCAAATACTTCTCGATCGAGATTGATCATCCACGAGGAAAGGTCGACTTGACATCAAGGTGATTCAAGGACGGCTTCGAGGCGGCGGAAGAGATATGATCAAGGTTTTATACTCTGACTCAGAAAGGGATGCACTTCCAATTAGGAGGTGTCAGGTGTCCAATTAGGGTTAGGGTTTTTGGATGGCTTATTGGCCAAGTAAGTCGGTGTCCACTGAGGTAGTGACACGTGTCCAATTATGGTTCTGAAGGAAAACTATAAATAGCCTCTCTAGGAGAGAGAGAGAAGGGATCCCCAATCCGCTAGAAAGAGAAATACATCGAGAGTTTAGAGAGAGAAAGACTTGTAACACGAGAGAGGCCCCGTAAAAGTATCCGGCCAAGGCCTATCCGACCAGAAATTAAGGAATAAAAGTCAAGCACTTTTTCTAACTCTTCATTTTTTGTTTGTTACATTGCTTATCTGCTTGTTTTCTTGGTATTTTATTACTTAGACTACTCTTAGTCTAAACAAAATGGCGCTAGAAGAAGGTTTCTTGTGATCTACAGTTGCACTCGCTCAATTAGCTCATCCTGTTTTGTTTCCTATTTTTGTGCTTTTAATTTTTGATTTTTCGTGAGGAGATGGTCGTCAGCTCTTCTCGTGGTTAGAGATTGTCAAAAAAAAAAGAGAGGAAGAAATTTCTTGAACCTGTTTGTCATCATGAGCCCATTAGAAAGCTCAAGAAGAAACCATGCTAAAGAACGCCTAGAAAAGACTGTCCAGTTGGGCCCAAATGAGCTTGACTTAGAACAAGTGCGGTCATTCATACAACACCCCACCTTTGCCAAGGAATTCGAAGAAATGATGAAGAGAGCCGCAAAATCAATCCTGACACCAGAGGGTGTGGTCGGCAATGCCAAGAATGCCGACCTCTTGAAGGGCATTCGGAGTCAGACCCAGCTCGAGAGGCAGTGAGAAGAAGCAAAAAAGAAAATTGGATGAGGAGGCCGAGCTGAATGCTAGAAGCAGGCTCAATCGACCCCCAATCGCACGACGCCTTACATTTTCCTCCCCTTAGAATGTCTTTGCTCGACTTGGACATCCAACCAAAAAGGCTCCAGAGGACCTCCCTACCAGGTCGACCAACAACAGGAGCAAGGCTAATATAAGCGTACCCCCGCAGTGAAAACCGGCCGATGAATCAGCCTATATCTGAAGCAGCGGATAGCCGAGCTCGAGGCTAAATAAGCTTTTCCTCCGGTCTAGAACGCCTTCCCAATCTCACGACCCACCACGATCAGCTCGACTTGCGATGACGAGTCCCCCTTGTCGGTCCAACTCCTTTCTGAACCCTTGCCTGGAAAATTTAAAATACCCCCCATTGCGCTATACAAAGGGAATAGTGACCTTTACTCACACCTAATCCATTACCAAAATTATATGGACATGCTCGGCGCGTCAGACACGTATCAATGTCGCATGTTCTCCATGACGCTGGACGAAGCCCCACTGAGGTGGTATCAGTCCCTACCACGCTACTCGATCTGCTCCTGGCCACAATTGAGATCTTCATTTTGAGGACATTTCATGGTCTCCAAAGCCACCATCGTGCCCAAACAAGCTATCGCCACCATCGTGCAGCAGTCAAATGAATCCTTGAAGAGCTACATTGCTCGGTTCACAAAGCAAGTCTAAGAGTCCTAACCCTGTGGTGATGAAGCCCTACTTATCTCGGCCTAGAATGGATTGTCTGATAACTCTTTGTTCAAATATATTAACAACCAGTAGGATCCTCAAACTTTCCAGAAGTTCCTTGCATTGGCCGCATCCCAGATTGCAGCCAAGCAAAATATGGTCGCCCTGGTCATATCATTCCCACAGAGTCACAAGCTCACCTGACAAAATAACAAGAATCCGAGCTCTCAGGCAACCACGAAGAAACTCTTGAAAGAAAAGCATACCGACCTCCTTGCCAAATACAACGAGGTCTACTCAATGGCAGCTGCTATAATCTTCTCTCGAATCAAGGATCTAGA
The DNA here is from genome assembly GCA_014905375.1 of Phtheirospermum japonicum. NCBI lineage: Eukaryota > Viridiplantae > Streptophyta > Magnoliopsida > Lamiales > Orobanchaceae > Phtheirospermum > Phtheirospermum japonicum. The sequence goes on along the minus strand of BMAC01000033.1, from coordinate 424,327 downwards.
TATTCTTCCCCCAGCTCGACCAATCAAGAAAGACCCTTTTCTGCTCTACAAGAAAAGATTCTGTAGGTATCACGGGTCGATCGGGCACAACACAGAGGAGTGTCACAACTTGGTCCGCGCTCTAATCAAGGTCTACGATGATCGAAACTTGCTGCCCTTCTCCAAAAATCACCAAGCTCGGCAAGAACGGAGAGGTAATAATCAGTTACCCCCACCCCCAGCAGCTGGAGCTGGAGTGCCAAGAGAGATCCTGACCTTCATCAACACTAGCCGAGCAGAGAAGGAGATCTCAAATCAAAAAAGGAAAATCCTCGTCAGGGAGGCAAGGAACTCTATTCAGAAAAAAAAAGTCATGAGATCCGACATATTTCACTTCGACGACTAACAAGAAGAGGAGGACAAGTACGTGTCATCCTTTACATTTCACGAATCTGATGCAAACCCCCTCGACCATCCCCATGCAGATGCTTTGGTCATCACCGTACCCATTCTAGGGATTCGAGCACATCGAGTCCTCGTAGATCCCGGCGCATATGCAAGCATAATTTACCTGTCGGCCTTACGAAGAATGAGGATACCTAGAGAGTAAATTGAGCCATGTGACGATAGAATTAGAGGTATAAGCGGCACTATGTGCAAGCTCTATTTCAGATAAATCTGTCTGTCGAATTTGGCACGGGAGAAGAGAAGAGAACGAGTCTCATAACTTTCAAAGTGATCGACGTCCCAAGCGACTATAACTCCCTCATAGGTAGACACGCCCTATACGATCTCAAGGGAGAAATGTCAGTCTATCACTATTTGATTAAGTTCCCAGGTGCCCTCGTAGAGTGCGAACTAGTGCAGAATTGGCTTTTCACAGCGACTCATCCACGGCGGTTCTGGAAAAACCGCCGTTAAATACTTTTTTACGGCGGTTTTCCAAAAAACCACCGTTAAATCGGTAATTTAACGGCGATTTTCATAAAACCGCCGTAGAATCGTACATTTTACGGCGGTTTTATGAAAACCGACGTTAAAACTGAACTAATTAATGGCGGTTTTTAAGAAAGCGTCGTGAATTAACAAGTATTCACGGCGGTTCCCTAAAAACCGATGTTAATTATTTCATACGTTAATTATTGTTGTAGATTTAACGTCGGTTCTATGAGAACCGCCGTGAATAAGATGACATTTAACGGCGGTTTCTTAGGAACCGCTGTAGAATAGTATGCTGCCATGTCACCGATCCTCGTCCTTATCAAGCAAAATTTTTGGATTGTTGATCCGTATCTGATCCGACAATCTGGATTAAATATTAAACTAAAAAAAATATTAAATCGAAAAAACAATTATTAAATAAAAAAACAATAAATATTAAAATAAAAAACCCTAATCCACTTTCACTCTCGTTGGCTTCTATGAAGCTGTAGTCCGATTACCTTTGCAAAAGGCTCAAATCTCAACTCTTACCTTCCAAAACTATGGACGCCGCCACGGTCCGCCAACAGACCGCCGCGAACCACCAGTACCAAAATCTTCGCCCAACCCCCGACACTCGCAATCCTCTCAGACCCTCACGTCCTTCGGCTGGCAGAGACTCTCGAAGATTCCATCGCCTCATCCTCCTCCTCCGTCTCTCCGTAATTTAGGGTTTTCATTTACCTTTGAACTCCAGACGATCCCGTTCCCGGTGCTGAGGGATCATCTAATAAGATGCTCAAGAAATTTCTTCGAGGTTTGCTCTGTTTTCTTAGTTTCTAATGTCCCAATGATCTAAATAAAACTCACTCGCGTGTTTGTTTGTTGTCCCAACGATCTGGTGAGTTCCCCGTTTAGCGCGAATATGAAATTGTGTGTGATGTTTATGCAATTGCATGCGCGAGGATAGGGGACGTCGATTGTACCATTGTGTCATATTGGAACTGAATTGATAATTTTATAATTAGGTCATAACTGTGCAATTATATTGCCTGGTGGTGATAAGAACACAGGCAATTTCGCATTGTTGTATGTTCAATCATTTTTATTTTTATTTTTTGCAGAGTTTTTATTTAGTGAATTTTGTGGTGGGAACCTGCTTTAGCTGGGACGGGGCGGAGACTATTGGTTGCTGTCATTATTTGTTGTCGTTTGATTCGAATATAAATGCTAGTGGAATGGAATCGGATGGAAAAGATACTAATTGATTGAAATTGATATCTATGTTTTCATTTAAATGTTATTCCCAAATAATAGAATCTAGAGACAAAATCACAAACAGCATAGCTTTTAAAGGATATGGTAATTTATATTTCCCTGTTTATCTATGATTTTARAGATGAGTTCAATCATAGTTTGTCCAGGYGGTTGTTTATAAAAGAAATTTYTGGTGCCTTAGTACTAATTATAAGCCTAAATTAAGTTGATTGCTAATAAGCAGAAAGCTTAATAATCKTACGGGGCTAACAACTAATGTATTGTGTTATATATCCTGGAATTYGAAGTAATGTGGTGTTTTTTATTTTTTGTTAATGCGGCCTGTGTCTAAAATTTTATGAATAAGGTATCAAATTGTTGCTAGAGGGATCAATATGTTTTTTTTGTTTTTTTTTATCCTTAATTCTTACATTTGGTTCTTGATGATCCTGTAGTGAATGTAGATCAGATTGATGGATAAGTTTTTTATTTTATTTATTTGTATTGTCCTTGAATTGTAGATGACTGAAAAACCATCAGGCAACAATGCAATCGAGCCTGACGAGATGGATTTGGCTTCAAACGTGTCTAATAATCTGGCAAAAAGAAATGCTAATCCTGGCCGCATTTCACCTTGCGAACCCATAATCGTGGACCCCAGCTCCCAATTCAACTTCAACTTCAACCCACAAATCGCCAGGTTGGTTTTGGTTTTAGTTTCATATCTAATTCTTGAGGCCTTTATCTTTGGTTAATTGTCTGCTTTCGGTCTTATGTGCTTGCTTTAATTTCTAATGTATGTTCTTTTGAATGCTATAGATGAGAAAGAAAATGCAATTGTACCTATTCACCTCATTGAAAGGAAAGGTCCTTGAATTCTATTTTGGGTAGCGACTGCTTTTACATTACATAATCTCTATGCATCTGAAATTAATTGCGTAGTGTTTTTCTTTTTTTTGCTCCTTAATAGTTTTTAATGTAATTCTTCGATTCTTTGTCGGACAGAGGGAAAATTGAAGATAGGAACATATTAAGACACCGTTTCACTTAATTGGATTCTATTTGGACAGGAGTCATCTTCTCTTTGTTTTTGTTTTGAAGTTGCAGAATAAGTAAAAGAACTGAAGGGTATGTATGAATATTGGGTAATCGGTTACTGATCAAATATTAGTTGCAGAATAAGTTGCAGAATAATTTATTTTAAATATTGGGTACCATTTTGTTTTGAAAATTCTCGATTTGGGAGAAAATAGAAGTGAAATTATTTTTGAAAGGGAAATGATGAATGTGAATGGATATGAATGAAAATGTAATAATGAAAGTTGATTTGTTATAAAAATCATCTATCTCCTTTTTGAAACATATCCAATCACCACCTTTGTCTCTATTTAAATTGTTGATGGATATGGATGAGACTTAAATAGTTAAATAAAATTTTCTCTTTTCAGCTGACAGTTTTTGTGATCTTTCATTTCTTTTATGCCAGGCATCAATACCTGAGTAATGCCGTTCTGCAGGCAAAGAGTGCAAATGAAACAGACAATTTTAATGTTTCTGCCCGGGGTGCTATCGATAATGGGCTTCTTGATTTACTTGAGGGGAAGCTTGCTGTTCTTCAATTTCAGATGAAGATTAAAGATGAATTGGAGGCCATGGTTTCAAAATTGGAAGCTTCTCCTGTCATGACTGAGTCTAACAAAAATGAGTCAATACCTGACAACGGCCACACTTCGGATGTCAATTTTCTTAATGCTGTTCGGGAAAAGGCAAAGGAGATATCATTAGATTTAAAGACCATCACTCAATTGTACAATGACTATGCCATTCCATTCGAACTCTGGGAGGTTTGTAATCTTCTGTATTCTTGTTAAGAGCTTGAGGCAATTATCCATGGCGATTTTTTTATTTGTCTTTTAATTTTTTGCAGATATGTTTGGAAATGTTGTACTTTGCAAGCTATTCTGGTGATGCTGACAGCAGCATTGTTCGAGAGGTCTGGGCTAGACTCATCGATCAAGCACTCACGAGGGGTGGTATTGCCGAAGCTTGTGCAGTGCTTAAGAGGGTCGGTTCTCACGTTTATCCTGGCGATGGAGCTATTTTACCATTAAATACACTCTGTCTTCATCTTGAAAAGGCCTCACAGGTGAACAGTTACATTCCGCAGTCTCAGCCTACTTGAACAACTCTGTTGATCGTTTGTGAATAGTTCAATAATATGTTCTTGGGATAATTATAAAAGTACTCTTGAGGTTTGACGTAATTAGGGAAAAAAGAAGATAGCTTCCAAAATTATGAAATACCCCTGAAGGGGGTTTCAAATGTTTTTTCCTTATGCAGGGGGTAGTGGCAAGATGAGATAAAATCTCAGGGATAGCTTTTGTAATTTTGAAAGTTAGCTGGGCATTTTTTTTCTTACCTTTTTTTTTTTTTTTTTTGATTAGGACAAAATCTCAGAGATTGTTTTTGTAATTTTGATAGTTAGCTTTTTTTTTTTGGCAATTTGGTCAAACCCCAAGGGTACTTCTTTTGTAATTAATCCTAATATTTCTGCTGATCTTTTTTAGCTCCTTTTTGACACAACTATCATTTTCATGTTCTTTGCAGGAGAGAGTGATTTCAGGGGTTGAGCCGTTGGAGACGACGATATCGCAAGGGCTCTTCTTGCTGCATGCAAGGGTGCAACAGAACCTGTGCTGAAGACTTACGATCAGTTGTTATCGAGCGGGGTAATTTTTCCATCTCCAAGATTGAGGTTACGCCTGCTTCGGTCTGTTCTGACAGTACTTCGCGAGTGGGAAATGTCGGTATTTGCACAGAGAATGGGCACGAGTTCGGCCGGAGCTTCTCTGATTCTTGATGGGCCGTACTCGATGGGGCAAACAACGGTTCTAAATCAAGGTGTTCGTGATAAGATCACAAGCGCGGCCAAATAGGTGTGTTGTTTTCCAAGTGTTTTGACCTTTTGCATACTTTCAAGACTTTTGATATAATATTTTTTAATAATAAATTTTGGGTTCAATTACGAAAATATCCCTGATGTTTTGTCTAATTCAAAAGATTTCAGTTAACTTTTGGAATTAAAAATTCTTTATCCTGTTAGGACTACAATTTGTGAGAGAAACAAATATTGAAGGATTATATTTGTAAAAGATAAAGGTACTAAGGGAAGGGAGATGGAGCAAGCCAAGAAGCCTCGATTCTGGTCCCGGGGTTAACAGTTAGCTCGTACGAGGTCTCGATGTGGGGTTCGCTATGCAAAGATGTTTCATTTTATTTTTTAGTCTCTTGTTTTTAGTGTTGAACTGTTCATGGATGCTGTTGATGGAAATTATTAATTATATTGGAGTATTAATTCTTAATTTATTTATTTGAAATAATCAATATATTCATTATTGGCAATTTTGGTGCACCTGCTTTCATTTCATTTTTTTTAAATTTTTTACTACTTTCTAGAAGGTAGTTCTCAAAAACCGACGTAAACTGTTTGTTCTGGAAAACAGACTTTCTAGAAGGTATTTTTTAAAAATCACCGTAAAAATGCTGCATTCTACGGCGGTTCCAAAACCGCCGTTAAATGTTTTCCAGAACCACCGTTAAATCCCACTTTTTTACGGCGGTTTTGAAAAACCGCCGTAAAATTTAACGGCGGTTCAAAAACCGCCGTTAAAACCCTCCAAAAACCGCCGTTAATTGGCTGTTTTGCAGTAATGGGGTGATCAAGTGGTCGCTCGAGAATGTAACTGGTCGATCAGACCAAGACAGATAAACATGGTCGAGCTGCCAAGAAGAGATAAGATAGTTGAGGAGACGAAAGCCGATGAGCCCAACAATATAATTCTGAAGGACATGATCGTCAAAGAGCCGGACCAACCCAAACCCGCAAGTAATGAGGAACACGCCAAGGGCATAGACGAACCGAATCTTGTGTTCGAGGTCGACCATCTGAACCCCATGCCGAATAGAAAAGAACCAAAATCAATTCAAGAACTCGAGTCAAACTCCGAGGTCGAGCTGATGGAGGTCAACCAGAACACAGAAAAAGCTGACGCAACAGAACAAACTGCACCAATCGAGACAATTTTCGTCAAGGATAACCAAATAGAGGTCGACCTGGATAGGGACCGAGGTCGCAGACCAGGAAAAGAGCCAATGATCAAGGAACCTGAAAAGAACAAAGAGTCCCAAGCTGAAAAAGGAATAAGAATGGATGAAGACGATTTGGATCTCAGAAGATGAATTTGAAGAGAAAGGCTACCCATGCCGAGCCAGTGGAAGACTTGGATTGGGTTTCAGTTGATGAGCTTGACCCAAATAAGCAACTCCGGGTTGGCCACGATCTCCAGGAGCCCATCCGATCTCATCTTATTAACTTCTTAAAAGCAAATTAGGATGTCTTTGCTTGGACATATGCTGACATGCAGGGGATCAATCCCGAACAAGCTTGTCACCGGATCAACATTAATTAGAATGTCATGTAAGTTATACAGAAGAGGAGGAAGCTCGGCCCAGACCGATACGAGGCATTGGAGTCGGAGATTTTGAAGCTGTTGGACAACAAGTTCATCCGAGAGGTCAGGCAGTCTAAGTATCTAACCCTGTGCTCGTCAAGAAACAGACTGGGCAATGGTGACTATGCATCGATTTCTCGGACCTTAACAAGGCATGCCCCAAAGATAGCTATCAACTTACACACATCGACTACATGGTCGACGCCACCACCGGACACGAGATGATGAGCTTCATGGATGCCTACTGGTTATAACCAAATCCGATGCATCTAGAGGACCAAGAGCACACATCACTCTACTCGGCAAGAGGCCTCTACTGCTATACCATGATGCCATTCAGCTTGAAAAATGCTGGTGCTACCTACCAGCGTCTCGTGAATAAGATGTTTGCTAGTATGATATGGAAAATTATGGAAGTCTATGTAGACGACATGCTCATCAAGTCCTTGTACTCGTCCGATCACATCGATGATCTTAATAAAATGTTCTCTGTTTTACGTGTTTACCGAATATGTTAAACCCAAAAAAATGTTCTTTCGGAGTCGAGTCTGGAAAATTCTTAGATTATATGGTGAGCCAAAGAGGCATTGAAGAAAACCCAGACAAAATTAGAGCAACAACCGAATTAGAATCTCCTCGAAGTATGAAATAAGTGCAGAGCCTTAACAGCAAAATGGCCGCCCTGAGACAATTCATATATAGGTCAACATATAAGTGTAAACCATTTTTCGAAGCAATAAAAAAGAATAAGAACATCAAATGGACACCAGAATGCCAGATAGCTTTCGAGGTGTTAAAGAAGTGCTTGACAAATGTGCCAACCTTACAAAAACCAACCAAGAAGGAACCCCTCTATCTCTACTTGGCAATTTTAGCGATAACAGTCAGCTCGGCACTCGTGCGATCTGACGAGCTTGCCTAACATTCAGTATACTATGCAAGTCATGCCATGTATGGTGCCGAGCTAAGATACTCAGCCATGGAAAAACTTGCTTATGCTCTTGTCATTTCCTCGCGAAAGCTGCGCCCTTACTTCCTGGAACATCGAATAATTGTGTTGACGAGGTTCCCTCTAAAGCAGATCATGCACCGACCCGACACGTCCGAAAGAATGATCAAATGGGTTGTTGAGCTCCAATAGTTCGATATAAATTACGATCTGAGAACATCAATCAAAGGATAAGCCCTTGATGACTTCATATCCGAGTTTACACAAGCCGTCGAATTCATTCCAGTAGAGGCCAAACAATGGCACCTATACATAAATGGATCATCGAACACCGGCCGAGCAGGCGCTGGGATAGTACTGATTAACCCCGAAAAGGTGCCTTTCTGCTCGGTTGTCCATTTCAAGTCTCATTGACCAATAATAAAGCCAAATATGAGGTCGTACTAGCTGGTCTCGAAACAACATTCTCCATGGGAATCAAAAACCTTAAAATCTACAGTGACTCCCAACTTGTCGTAAACCAGATCAGTGGAGAATACGAGACAAAAGATCCTAGGATGACACAATACCTAGATCTCACCAAAGCACGACTCGCTGATTTTGAAGCTGAGGTAACCTATGTGCCGAGAAACGATAACATCCCAGCCGATTCCCTTTCCAAGCTTACGTCAAGCTTAGGTATTGAAGAACTAAACACAGTAACAGTCAGCCACCATTCCACGACAGCACTCACCGCCGCCATAGCTTACTCGCCAAGTCAAGCCGACCAAACCAAAGAAAACCTAGCCGAAGAAAGTTGCTGGATGAAACCATTCCTTCTATATCTCAAAGAAGTAATATTACCCGAAGATAAAGCGGAGGCTCATTCAATTCGAACCAAGTCAGCCCGGTTCACCATTTTGGATGGACGACTCTACAAGAGATGATACTTGGTCCCTCTACTAAGATGTTTAAACGAACAAGAGGTCGAGCACGCACTGAAGGAGGTGCATGAAGGCGTTTGTGGGAACCATGCAGGAGGGCAGTCATTGGTGCATAAGCTCATCCGAAAAGGATACTACTGGCCGACCTTAAAGAAAGATGCGATGTCAAAAGTAAAAAAATACGAGAAATGCCAAATACTCGCACCTCAGATCAACTCCCCGGCCGAGCCTCTAAACTCAATATACTCGCCATGCCCTTTCGCCAAATGGGGGGTCGACCTAATTAGTCAGATACCAAACGGCAAAGGAGGAGTCAAGTATGCAGTGGTCGCGGTCGACTACTTCATAAAATGGGCCAAAGCCGAGCCCCTGGCCTCGATCACTGACCAGAAGATACTTAACTTTGTTTGGAAGTCGATCATATGCAAATTTGGCATCCCACTCTCAATAGTGTCAGACAACGAAAGACAATTCGATAGCAAGAGGTTCAGAACATGTGGGGAGCTAAACATCAAGAATCACTTTGCAACACCATAACACCCGCAGTCAAACGGACAAGTGAAGGCAGTGAATAAAACCCTCAAGTACACACTAAAGAAGAGATTGGAAGACATGAAGGGCAGTTGTCCAGAGGAGCTACTGGTTTCTTATGGTCATATAGGACGACCTACCGCTCGTCCACCGACGAGACCCTGTTCTCATTGTCATTTGGATCAGAAGAAGTCATACCGCTTGAGCTCGATACCCTATCCTATCGAATATCACACTTCAAAGAAGAAAAGAATAACACAGCATGTCGAGCCGAGCTTGACCTCCTGGAAGAGAAGAGGAGAGAATCCGAGATGAAGAAAGCAAACTACAAACAAAGAAGCGAGCAATATTACAACTCCAAAGTGAGAGAAAGGAGCTTCAAGGTCGGCGACCTAGTTCACAAACGCATCCTAGGGATGAACCAAGGGCCTCTTAAACCAAAGTGGGAAGGACCATTTCGCATAGCGGAAACCCTTCTGCACGGCGCCTATGAATTAGAACACCCCGACGGCACAAAGATGCCACACCCCTGGAACGCAGTGTACCTCAAAAAGTATTATCAAATAAAATGTCATATTTGTTTGAGCACATAGTTCCTAAAAAAACACGGGTGACTCATACTCATCTCACCAGGTCGACCAATTAAGGTCGATAAAACAATCCAAACGTGAAAACCGACATAACCATGTCGGCACGAACGGGAGACCCAACGAGGTCGACCTCAAGAAAAAGAAAGAAAATAAAAATGAAAAGAAGAGCATTGGGATGTCAAGTCGACCACAGCATGGTCGACCTTAAAAAAAGATGATGTCGAGTCGACCACACACAGTTCGACATCACTATGCAAGGTCGAGCTCATCAGAGCAACACCACACTTCGAATGCATGTCCAAGGAATAATTTCTAAAGGAAATAAGTCAACTCAGGACTTTCAGAACATTCCACAAAAACTAAGAAACTTCCAATGCAAATAGCCAAAAGGAACTCAACAAAGTAAACTGAGGTTGACCTAGACAACATGGTCGGTCTGACAAACATATTTACAAGGTCGAAAAAGATATCTAAGGCCAAAAAACCATCTTTAGCCAACCCAACATAGCCAACCACAAAACTAGGCGGACTCAAGCAAAATTAACATTAGGCCGAGCTGCCAAAATCAAATGAAGTCAACCTAACAAAGGGTCAGCTTGAAAAATAAACTTGAAAGATTGAAAAAATCTTAAGTTCATGAACCATCCAAAAGACCCGATTTCGGGATTAACCGACCAAACAAAGTTGACCAAAAATATAACATAAGGTCGACAAAAAACAACATAAGCACCAACGATCAAAAATCCCAAAGATAAACAGATTCTATAAATAAAGATTAGCCAACCAAAAGAAACCGACCAGGCTGAAACATACAGGATAATTCGTTACACAACAAATTATTCAGGAACAGATCAAAGAAAAAAAAAGCCGAGATGCCCAAAAGTGACAAGCCGACCCAAACAACAAAACGGAAGCCTAATCATCCCCTTCACCCTCCTGACCATCGTCTTCCCCACCTGGGCCATCCATGTCGTCGTCTAAGCCACCCATACCAAGCTCGTCCTTCCTCTCCGCAATGTGTCGAGCAAGGTGATTTGCATCTTTTTGGACATATTTTTGTTACCTTTTTTGCATCACGTTGCATGTGTTTTGCTTGCTTTTAGGTATTTTAGGAGTCGAGTTGGCTGTTTTTCGTTAGTTCTAGGTTTTCTTAGTTTTTGTACATTTTTTATTAGTTTTTGGTAGTTTCTTTCACTATTTCATTTTTCTTGGCCACAGGACGTCCAAGCAGGACCCGCGCTCATTTGGCACCATTTTCACTCAACTCGGGATCGTATGGACGGTCAAGGATTCACAGCGAACGAGGTTCAATAAACCGGCGGACGTGAAGAGAACGAGGAATCGAGCCGGGTGCAGCAATCCAGTCGACCGACTGGAAGTTCAGTCGATCGACTGCTCTTCTAGTCGATCGACTGGAACCCCAAGATTGACTGGATTCCAAGGACTTTGGCCGTTTTGGACAGCGCAGTCGATCAACTGCCGACATGACCGATCGACTGCTCTTCTAGTCGATCGACTGGAACCCCAAGATCAACTGGATTCCAGGGAATTTGGCCATTTTGGACAGCGCAGTCGATCGACTGCCGACATGACCGATCGATTGCCTGTCGATCGACTGCTTTACAGTCGATCCACTGAAAAGCAGATTTTTCACTACTTTTGGACGATTTTGCCCCTGCGTGATGGATAAAATATGCAACGTATTTTCCAATCAGATCCAACTTGCGGAGGGACCTTTTCTTCACAGGAGAGCTCCTTCAACCCATAGACAAATTTTCCTTTGTATTTTTGATCATTAAAATTCTAGTTAATTAGTTAAATTAGTTAGTTTCCTTTAGTTAATAGTTAGATCCTTATTAGCAAGCAGCTCAAGCCTAGTTTGKAGTATGTTTTGAAGAAYTCMTSAAGTTGATGTAGCCATTGTTKACGATCAAGCTTTCMTTTTCAAGCTTTTGTGGAATCATATATTTGGTAGTATTTCTCTATTTATCGTGTTTTGTTTTCATGTTATTGCTTTAATCTTTGTTTTGGTATGTGGATTATAGTTTAGGTGTTATTAGATTCTCAAATTTCCTTTCTTTTCATTTTATAGCTTTTGAGCTTTTGAACTTATGCTTTTAAGTTGCTTTCTTGTTTAGATCAATTTCTCAAATTTTTAGAAGCTTTATGATTTGCATCTTTTTTTACATATTTCCATTATCATTTTTGTTTCACGTTACGTGTTTTTCGCTTGCTTTTTGTTGCTTTAGGAGTCGGGTTGGCCGTTTTTCGTATTTCTAGATTTTCTTAGTTTTTGTACGTTTTGTTATTAATTTTCGTAGATTTTCACGTTTCCGTTTTTCTTGGCCATAGGACGTCCAAGCGGGGCCCACGCTCGTTTGGGATCGTTGATACTCGACTCGGGAATGGACGGACAAAGAAAGGAAGCGCAACGGACGAGGTTCGACAAACCGGTGGACGCGAAAAGAATGAGAAATCGAGCCGGAAGCTGGAATCCAGTCGACCGACTGGATGTTCAGTCGATCGACTGCATATCTGGTCGATCGACTGAAACCCCCCAAAATCGACTGAATTCCAGCGACATTTTGGCATTTTGGACATTTCAGTCGATCGACTGCCTACTTGGCCGATCGACTGCTGCCGATCGACTGGGTCCTCTCAAGATTGACGGAATTACAGGGCTTCAGGCCATTTTTGACATCGCAGTCGATCGACTGCCGACAAGGCCGATCGAATGCCAGTCGATCAACTGCTTTTTCTCAGTCGATCGACTGGAAAGCTGTTTTCTGAAGATATTAGCAATCATACGTCATTTCAAAAGGACAACTTGTCCTGATAGCTTTCTTCTCCAAGGAAGCTGCCCAAAAACCATTTTTTTCTCCAGTTTTTGATATTTTGCTCATTTTAATTCCTAAAAATTCTAGTAATTAGTTATAGATTAGTTAAGTTTAGATCTTAGCTAGTTAATGTTCAAGCTTCGTTTCGAGCTATCTTTTGTGAAGAATCATCTAGCTTTCAAGCTTCCTCCTTCAAGATTTTGTAATAACTTACATTTGGTAATATCCTTCTATAATCTAGTCTTGTTTTCATGTTATTCCTTTTTAATATTGTGTTGTATTATGGATTATTAGTTTAGTGTTTCTCTTGATCGTCAAACTTTCAATCTTTATTTTCTAGCTTCCTAGCTTATGAACTTATGCTTTTAAGTTATTAAGTTGCACTCAATTTCTAATTTAGTATAAGTTGTTAAAGATCTTCCTTTAAAACCCTTAATTAATGTTAAGTACTTATGTTGACTTATTCAAATAAGTTGACTTTAATTTTCCCTCCATTTTACTAATTTCAAATAATTAAGTTTTTCGATCCAATGATGTAGGCTCGAAACTTTTCAAGTGAGAAAATGACGGCAAGGAGCTCTTTCTCGGTAGTCGTGTAATTCTTTTGGGCGTCGTTGAGCATTAGACTCGCATAATAGACTACCCGAAGTAGCTTGTCCACTCTTTGCCCCAAGACGGCCCCCACCGCTCCGTTTGATGCGTCGCACATTATTTCAAACGGGAGGGACCAATCCGGGGCCACCACCACCGGAGCCGAGGTCAAGCTTTCCTTTAACGAATCGAAAGCCAATCGACAAGCATCATCAAAAACGAACGGGGCATCGGCACTCAGCAAATGGCACAAAGGACGGCTAAGTTTTGAGAAATCCTTGATGAACCGTCTATAAAACCCCGCGTGGCCAAGAAAACTTCGAACTCCCTTCACGTTGATTGGGGGCGGGAGCTTTTTAATCACATCGATCTTCGCCTTGTCCACTTCAATTCCCTTTGACGACACAACGTGGCCCAAAACGATCCCACTCCTCACCATGAAGTGGCTTTTCTCCCAGCTCAAGGTGAGGTGATTCTCCACGCACCTCTCCAAGACTTTTGACAAATGATCGAGACATTCGTCGAACGTGGAGCCGTAAACCGAAAAATCATCCATGAAAACCTCCATGTACTTGTCGAGCATGTCGGAGAAAATCGATAGCATACAACGTTGGAAAGTAGGCGGGCGCGTTACACAATCCGAAAGGCATACGACGGAAGGCATAGGTGCCGAAGGGCATGTGAACGTCGTCTTGGATTGGTCCTCCGGCGAGATAGCGATTTGATAGTATCCGGACAATCCATCGAGAAAACAGTATGAATGATGCCCCGCGAGCTTGTCCAGCATTTGATCAATAAACGGAAGCGGAAAGTGGTCCTTCTTGGTGGCGGCGTTGAGCTTTCGAAAGTCTATACACATTCGCCAACCGGTGGTCGCACGGGTCGTTACACGTTCGCCCTTTTCATTCTCGATTACGGTTATCCCGCTCTTCTTCGGCACCATGTGGACTGGGCTTACCCATTCACTCTCCCCGACCGAGAATATCAACCCTTCGGCCACGAGTTTCAATATCTCGTCCTTCACGACCTCCATTAGATTCGGGTTTAGTCGTCGCTGGCTTTGCCTCGATGGTTTCGCTCCTTCTTGAAGGATGATCCGATGCATACAAGTGGAGGGGCTTATGCCCTTGATATCGGCAAGGCTCCACCCTATTGCCTTTTTGTTCTTCTTCAAAACGTCTACCAATCTTGCCTCGTCTCTCGGAGAAAGCTCGGCGTAGATGATCACGGGTTTGGCCTCTTCGCTTTCCAAGTAGATGTATTTGAGATGGCTCGGGAGGGTCTTGAGCTCCGGTTTTTCCCAAAGGGGTGATTCTACGCTCGATAACTCGAATATGTCAATAACCCCCTCTGATCGAATCGCTCGCCACTTCTTGTCCTCGACATCCTCGTTCACAATCTCCTGAGCGGCTTCCTCCACTAGTTCTTCTATTGGGTCGATCATAGAGCAATCGGCATGAAAAGAGGATGGCGGAACGGTTCCCAAGTCATGAATCGAGAAATTTACCGTATCGCCCAAAACCGAGAAAGACAGCTTTCCGTTTTTTTACATCGATCAAGGTGTTCGTCGTGGCCATGAAGGGCCGCCCGAGTAATATAGTATGTTCTCGGCCCTCGTTGCTTACTTCCCCAACGTCCAATATCACAAAATCCACCGGCACAATGAGGCTCCCGACTTGTACCAACACATCTTCGACCACACCCTTCGGGTATCGGACAGATCGATCGGCTAGTTGCAAACACATCCTCGTTTCTTTGAGATCGCCCAGCTCTAATTGCTTAAAAATGGAATAGGGCATCAAGTTAATCCCCG
>BMAC01000033.1:373336-400347 GCA_014905375.1 Phtheirospermum japonicum | reverse complement strand
ACGAGGCGAGGCCGGCGACGTCCCGAACACCGGTTCGGGCGCGCCTTTCGGAGAAGGCACGAGCCAAGCGGCAGTCCCGCAATACGGAGGTCCGAGCACCGGCTCGGGTCCGACTTTAATTTTCCCTCCATTTTACTAATTTCAAATAATTAAGTTTTAATAAGTTAATTAGTTTAAATTGATCGTTTTTAATATAAGCTTTAATTTCCTTTAAATGTTTTAATATTTTTAAATCTTAATTTTCAATTTCAATCTTAGTTATAGAAACCGAAAAATGATTATCGCTTTCTAGGTTTAAATTAGTTTAAGTAAAACCGACGATAAGAACGATAAAGAAAACCGAAAGCTGATCACATCCATCCTCGAGAGACACGACTTGGGACAACTCACCGCACCTACAGTCGACTCCGTACTATTGCGGAGACGATTTCTAGAGCTTCGAGAAATCTTCGATCACTTTATAAAATCTTCGTTCTTAACTTAGATTGTTGCTAAATTAATGTTGTTGACTTTTTCAAATAAGCAAGGCTTTAATTTTCCCCCCTTTTCCTTAATTCAAATTATAAGCTTTCTTAGTTAGCTAGTTTAGATTAATCATTTTTAAATAAGCTTTAATTCCCTTTTCACATTTTAATGCTTTTAAAACTTCTATTTCAATTTAAAGTTTAGTTATAAAAACTCAAACCAAATCAATGACTACTGCTTTCCTAGTCTAGATTAGTTTAATTTCAATCGACGATAAGAGCAAATAAGAAACTGATAAGCCGATATCATCCATCCTCGAGAGACACGACTCGGGAAGAACTCGCCGCCCTACAACCGGCTCTGTACTCTTGCGGAGATGGATTCTGAAATAGCGCGTCGAGAATTCGTCGATCATAAGGTCTGGAAGAGAGGTACCTCCTGAAAGCATGTCATAAGCTTTCTGCATAGTAGAAAGGTAGGAAGTGTTAATCATTGGGCCCATAGTCTCGGCTTCATATTGGACAACCCCCTCTATCTTCCCCCACTCATAAGCAGCATTGACCTACTCGGAATGGTCCCTCACTAGCTCGGCTTGTTTTTCCTTGATGGCATCCAACTCGCCAACCATCAGCTCTGTTGAACGCAATGAGCCGCTTCAAGGCGAGACACGTCCAACGTCCCATTACCTCCCTTATTATCATCGGTGATAGAGGAGCAAACTATGGCCACTCTGTTCGAAAACCCGATGCCTCCTGCCCCTGCCCACGACAACCAAGGGGTTCCGCCTCCGCAAGTATCGGACCGGTCCCGCGCCGTCACCTCAAGCCGCGGCTCTTCAAGACCCACAACCCGTCTTTGCGACGACGTTCGACCAAGGGGGAAATGGTTTTACAAACCAAGACCCCCAAAGTTCGAATCTTCAATTTCACGGGACGCCCTACCAAGGTCTTATCATCGAAGGGCCACCGTACCCGTATCAACCGCCGTTCCAAGTTCCGAGGCAGTTTCATCAAGGTCCACACTACGCCCCCCACGGGCACGAGCCACGATTCCCGCATCCGGCCGGGCCCTTGCCTCAATTCCAAAACCCGATACCTCAAGATTTTCCACGAGCGCCCGCCGTCAATGAAAACTCGTATGCCGTTCGTTATATCGGAGGTCACCCTTTCGCCACCCCTGACGGGGGTCCTTCCAATAGTATCAAGGAGGTGTCAAGGCCGTACATGGGCGACTTCTCCTCTTATATTCGATTGAGCCCCGAGGCTCTCGAATACGATTTGCGGCCGATAGACCTAAACCGACTACCCACGTTCCACGGCTTACCGCAAGAGGACGCTTTGTAATTCCTACGTATCTTTTCCTATACGGTATCGAGCTTTCCGAGCCAAGGAATTCATATCGACCAAATCAAGATGAGATGTTTCCCGTACACGATGAAGGACAAGGCCGTTGATTGGATCATGACATTGCCGTCCGACTCCCTTACCAATTGGGATATGGTCACCGAACGATTCATGGAGGAATACTATTCTCAAGAGAAGACGGCCGACTTTCGAGCTAAGATTGCCTCGTTCCGACAAGCGAGCGACGAAACTTTCTACGAGGCATGGGAGAGATTCAAAGGATACCTTACTAAATGCCCACACCATCGGTTTACTGGCGATTTCTTGAATCAGTTCTTCTATAATGGATTGGCGTTCACATCAAAGCGCATGGTAAACAATGCCGCCGGCGGAAACTTAGCCGACCGCTCGACGAGAGAACTATACGACATCTTTGTGAACATGGCCGCGGACGATCATCGCATGAGTATTTTGGAACGAAAGGAGCACGTAAAAGAGGTTTCGACAAGTGCCGAGCCCGAGTGGGCTCGCAAGATCGCTGAGCTAGAAAATCAAATAACCTCTCTCACCAAGCCATACCCGAGCTCGATAGAGACGTGCACTACGTGCGGAATGCCGGGGCATGGATCTAGTGCGTGCCCAATTAACTACGGGCAAACGAATGAGTTCGACGAGCAAGCATACGCGGTCCAAGGATACCAAGCAACTCGGGGAGGTTTTCCACGCAACAACGATCCTTATGCCCCATTATATAATCCCGGTTGGAGGAACCACCACCCGGACCCCTGATGGCACAACAAGCTCAACAAACGCGCCCCCAAGTCCCATATGCCGCTCGACCACCTTTTCTGCCTCATCAAGCACCGGTCCCGACTCCCCAAGACAATCCGATACCGCGACAATCGAACCTCGAATCCATCTTAACAGAGCTAAGCAAACGACTCTTGAGTTTGGAGACGCAAATGGGGCAAGTGGCTACGGATGTCAACGAACTAAAACGAGCACGGGACAAAGACAAGCTACCAAGTCAACCGGCCTAAGCTCAAGCCGTGACCATTCTCCGAAGTGGCAAGGTGGTAGACAACAAGGTCGCCCTACCCGACGACGGACCTTCAACAAGTGTTCAAGAAGATCGTGTTATTCCAGATTCGAACGAGCCCGTAGCCGCTCCTAGCTCTCCCACATCACTCTCTAGTGGTGAGGCGAAGGGTTCCCAGGCTGACGGGGGGTTACATAAGTCCGCGGCACCATACCGACCTCCTATTCCCTACCCAAGCCGCGTCCGCCCTACGAAGCAAGACGCTCAGTTTCTTGAATTGTATAAGATGTTATCGAAGGTCAACATAAACCTTCCTTTGCTCGACATAATCCGAAATATTCCCGCTTACACGAAGTTCTTCAAGGAACTAATATCTAAGAAACGCCGATTCGAGGAGAATGAAAAGATATGCATATCGAACGCGGCAATCATTGCCTATAGCAATTCTCTCCCACATAAAGAAGGTGATCCACTCTATTTTTAAACAGTTGGAGTTGGGCGACCTCAAGGAGACGAGAATGTGTTTGCAACTGGCCGACCGATCAGTCCGATACCCGAAGGGCGTGGTCGAAGATGTTTTGGTACAAGTGGGAAGCCTCATCGTGCCTGTGGATATTGTTATATTGGACGTTGGGGAGGTGAGCAACGAAGGCCGAGAACATACTATCTTACTTGGGCGGCCCTTCATGGCCACGACAAACACTTTGATCGATGTGAAAAATGGGAAGTTATCTTTCTCGGTTCTGGGAGATATAGTGAATTTCTCGATCCACGACTTGGGAGTCATTCCGCCCCCCTCCTTTCATGCCGATTGTGCTATGATCGACCCGATACAAGAACTAGTTGAGGAAGCCGCTCGGGAGGTTGTGAACGAGAATGTTGAGGACGACGAGTGGCTAGCGCTTCGATCGGAGGGGGTGGTAGAAATATTTGAG
The DNA here is from genome assembly GCA_014905375.1 of Phtheirospermum japonicum. Taxonomy (NCBI): domain Eukaryota; kingdom Viridiplantae; phylum Streptophyta; class Magnoliopsida; order Lamiales; family Orobanchaceae; genus Phtheirospermum; species Phtheirospermum japonicum. The sequence goes on along the minus strand of BMAC01000033.1, from coordinate 396,565 downwards.
ATATCAAGAGTAGAATCGGCCCTTATGCTAAAACCGAAGCTCAAGACCCTTTCAAGCCATCTCAAATACGTTTACTTGGAAAGTGGAGAGACAAAACCCGTGATCATTTACGCCGAACTTTCCCCGATAGATGAGGCATGATTGGTGGAAGTCTTGAAAAAGAACAAGAAGGCGATAGGGTGGAGCCTTGGTGATATCAAGGGGATAAGCCCCTCCAATTGTATACATCGAATCATCCTTCAAGACGAAGTGAAACCATCAAGGGAGTGCCAACAACGACTGAACCCGAACTTGATGGAGGTTGTGAAGGGTGAGATATTGAAACTTGTAGCCGAAGGTTTAATATTCTCGGTCGGGGATAGTGAATGGGTGAGCCCAGTACACATGGTGCCAAAGAAGAGCGGAATAACCGTTATTTAGAATGAACGGGGCGAGCGTGTGACGACTCGTGTGACCACCGGATGGCGAATGTGTATAGACTTCTGAAAGCTCAATGCCTCCACCAAGAAGGACCAATTTCCACTCCCGTTCATTGACCAAATGTTGGACAAGCTCACGGGGCATCATTCGTATTGTTTCCTCGATGGATTGTCGGGATACGACCAAATCGCTATCTCGCTGGAAGACCAATCCAAGACGACGTTCACCCGCTACCTTTCAACGGTGCATGCTCTCGATTTTCTCCGACATGCTCGACAAGTATATGGAGGTTTTCATGGACGATTTTTCTATTTACGGCTCCACTTTCGACGAGTGTCTTGACCATTTGTCAAGTGTTTTGGAGAGATGTGTGGAGAACCACCTTACCTTGAGTTGGGAGAAAAGCCACTTCATGGTGAGAAGTGAGATAGTTTTGGGGCATGTGGTGTCGTCTAAAGGAATCGAGGTCGACAAGGCAAAGATCGACGTGATTGAGAAACTTCCCCCACCGATCAACGTGAAGGGAGTGCGAAGCTTCCTCGGTCATGCGGGGTTCTATAGGAGGTTCATTAAGGACTTCTCGAAGCTTAGCCACCCCTTGTGCCATTTTCTTAGCACCAACATTCCGTTTGTATTCGATAATACTTGTCTGGCGGCGTTCGATTCATTGAAGAAAAGTTTGACTTCTGCTCCTGTGGTGATAGCCCCGGATTGGTCCCTCCCATTCGAAATAATGTGCGATGCGTCGAACGAAGCGGTGGGGGCCGTTCTGGGGCAACGAGTCGACAAACTCCTCTGGGTCATCTACTACACAAGTCTTATGCTCAATGATGCTCAAAGAAATTATACAACCACCGAAAAGGAGCTACTTGTCGTGGTTTGCTCGCTCGAGAAGTTTCGATCATATATTGTCGGGTCGAGGGTGATTATACATAGCAATCATGCGGCACTACGTCATCTTTTCAACAAGCCTCAAGCAAAGCCGAGGCTAATCCGGTGGATCCTTTTACTTCAAGAGTTCGACGTAGAGATCAGGGATAGAAAAGGGTGCGAGAACGTAGTTACCGACCATCTCTCTCGTTTGGAGGTCGGGAATGGAGAGAATGAGTCCCCACTCATCGGAGAAAACCAAGCTCACGAGAATCTCTTCGGTGTATCCGTCACACCATGGTATGCCGATATTGCTAACTACCTTGCTAGCGAGGTGCTCCGTCCGGACCTGTCTCATCATGAGAGGAGGAGGTTTCTTGCAACATGTCGAGGTTATTATTGGGATGACCCTCTTATGTTCAAAATCGGGAAGGATGGTGTGTTGAGGAGGTGCATTCCGGATGAGGAAAAAGAGGAGATATTGACTCATTGCCATGATCATCTAGTCGGAGGGCATTTCGGTGTCCAAAAGACCGCCTACAAAGTTCTTCAATCGGGTTTCTATTGGCCCACTCTTTTCAAGGATGCTCACGAGCATTGTCAGAGGTGTGATCGATGTCAACGGACGGATAATATTGGAAAGCGGAATGAAATGCCAATGACGTATAACTTGGCCGTCGAGATCTTCGATGTCTGGGGGATCGACTTCATGGGTCCCTTCCCGAAGTCTTACGAGTACGAATACATATTGGTCGCGGTGGAGTACGTATCTAAATGGATAGAAGCAATCCCGACAAGGAGAAATGATAGCGATACAATAGTAAAGTTTGTTCGGAGCAACATATTCAGCCGATTCGGAGTTCCGAGGGTGCTAATCAGCGATGGTGGCAAGCATTTCAACAACAAACTACTTGAGCGAGTGTTGAAAAACTATGGAGTTGTGCACAAGGTTTCTACCCCTTACCATCCGCAAATGGCCGGGCAGGTTGAGAGAAGTAATCGCCAAATCAAGAACATCCTCGAGAAAACTGTGCAACCGAACCGGAAGTACTGGTCAACAAAGCTCACTGATGCCTTGTGGGCCGTTCGTTCGGCCTATAAGACGGTTATTAGAATGAGTCCCTATCGTCTGGTGTATGGAAAGTCGTGCCATCTACCGGTGGAACTGGAGCATCGAGCGTGGTGGGCCATCCGAGCGTGCAACCTTGATTTGAAGCAGGCCGGCGAAGAGAGAAAACTCCAACTTGAGGAGCTCGAAGAATTACGAAACGAGGCATTTGATAGTGCCCATTTATACAAGGAAAAGATGAAGCTACTCCACGATAAGAAGCTTGTACCAAAAGAGTTGGAGGAGGGAATGCAAGTACTCCTTTATAACACTCGCCTTGCCATGTTTCCGGGGAAACTTATGTCCAAATGGAGCGGGCCTTTCAAAATCGAGAAGATATCCCCATTTGGGGTCGTAACGTTGATCGACCCAAAGATGGACGAGCGATTCCAAGTGAATGGCGCCCGAGTCAAACCTTACCAGCATGGCATGTTGCAAACAAAAGCTCTCGAGCCAGTGATCGTAGAGGAGGAGAACCTGAGTGACTTGCCCCCGACGGGATCTTGATCGTCGAACCAGGATCGTCGAGCGAACGACGTTAACCAAACGCGCTCCGTGGGAGGCAACCCACGACCTTCTAACCCTTTCTTGTTTTCCTTTAAGTTTGTGTACATTCTAACCTTAAGTAGTGTTAATTTGAATTTTTGGGTTTGTGTGGTCCAGTCCTGGAGTCTTGGGAGAAAAGAGGATCGAAAATGGAGGTTGGCTGCTGGAATGCAGTTGATCGACTGCATACCTAGTCGATCGACTGGTATGTAGTCGATCGACTGCCCAATCGACTGACAGGTTCAAATCGACTGGATTCTAGAGTTTTTTAAGCTTTTTGGCAAATCAGTCGATCGATTGGGAACACGGTGATTGACAGCCAGTCGATCGACTGAAGGACGATCGACTGAAACGGCAGAATCGACTGGATTCCAGAAATTTTCAAGCTTTTGACAAGAGTCGATCGACCGAAAGGGGCAGTCGATCGACTGCCCGGAGTGCCCAGAACCCAGCGGGCATTATAAAAAGGCAGTTGATCCCCCACCTCCCCCTCACATCCAGTCGATTCAGAAGTAGAAGAAAAAAGAGGGGCCGAAAAAAAAAAAGAAAGATATAAAATAAAAAACACACGAGTTTGAGTCGATCGACAACCAGCGGGAAATCGCGCGAGAATTTTCATTGTCTTCTTCCTCTCTCCATTCAAAACCTCCTTGGGCATAGCTCAGTTTTTCGTTCCATTTTCGAACCAATTCTTCGAGGTAATTCGCTTGCACAATCTCTTGGGGAAGTTTGTTATTGTTGGATTGCGTTTTTGGGTAGGATTTGGGAGCCAATTTCATTTATTTCCATATTCAAAAATCTTGCCCACCAAGTGTTCGATGAAATGCCCCAGTGAACGTTTGGTTTGAATTTTTCCCGTTTTTCCATTGCTCTTCGTTCCTTTCGATTCTTGGAACCCTCCACTACAAAATCCGTCTACTTTCGTTCATATTTCCCCCTTTTACAATAGACAGCCACTTCAATGATGACATTTTCAACGAGCCCCAAAACCCCAATATCGCCGGAGTTTACGGTGCCCCCTTCCCCATCTACTCTACATACGAGGGGGAACTTTTTCAAAATCTATCTCTGCGATATTTTGCTACCCCGCGCTTCGGCAATATCGAGCGTTTGGACGAGTGGGTGGCGAACGGGGATTTTGACGGGTTCGGCACACGATTGCTTCATTTCATCGATGCAATGAACGGCCGAATGTTCGCGTCTTTTCGGGCACCGGCTTATCGGGAGCTAGTGCTCGAGTTCTTCACCACATACCAGGAGACCGATGATGGGGGTTTTCATGTCTGTTTTGGGGGAATTGAGCACCGGATCGATCAAGGGGTGCTCCAAGAGGTGCTCGGGCTTGACTGCCAACAGTACTTGTACACGCAGTTAAGTGGTTTTCATGCGGATGAGTTTTGGGGGAGTATCACGGGCGGACGTGGTACCCGGGATCGATACTCGGCGTCGACGATCATCGACTTGGCACTGCTTGGGGCTTACAAATTCTTTGCCCACGTCCTGATGGGCAAGCATGAAAGCACCAACCTCACTCAGCACGAGATTTACGTGCTTTGGTGCCTATGAAATGGACATCTGGTCCCATTTTTCCCGTTGATCCGTGGACAGATTCGAGGGATACGGAAGACGAGGGGAGGAAGCATCGCCCGAGTCGGCATGGGGCCGATGATCACTGTTCTTGCCAGCTACTTCGGGTTCGAGGCCGAGGTGGCCAATATGGGAAGGGTCGATCTTATGGAGTTGGTGTTCAAAACGCCGAAAGTTCCGGCAAACCCAAACCCTGGAAGCCAACACCACCGGGGCAATGAACAAGGCGAGGCCGGTGACATCCCGAACACCGGTTCGGGCGCGCATTTCGGAGCAAGCACGAGCCAAGCAGCAATCCCGCAATACGGAGGCCCGAGAACCGTCTCGGGTCACGAGATGGGTTGGAACGATTTCGAACAGGCTGTGTTTTCCCGTTTTGACTAGCTCAACACCCGTTCCGACCGGCTCGATGAGGGGTAGGCCAGAAACGACCGAGCTTTCCGCGGCCTCCATAGCCGGCTCCTTTTTGTCGAGAGTCGGATGCGTCGGTTCGAGGACGACGATGATGATGACGGCGGCGAAGGCGAAAACGAGGACGAGGAGGAGGAGGAAGACGAGGACGCGACCCTCCGTCCCCGACATAGGAGACGTCGTTAAAATACTATACTATCCTTTGTTTATTTTATTTGTTTATTATTTTCGTTTGTTATTTTGTTTATCTTTCGATTATGTTCTTTTATTTTTCATCTCGACTCTTGTAAAAAAAATTATATAAAAAAAAATCCTCTTAATTGCATTCGTTTTTGTATATAGTTTACTTTCATTCCGTTCGAATATATTCTCAAAATATAAAACAAATTTGAAAAATAAAATCCAAACAAATTAGAAAATTCAAAAAAATCAAAAATATTTTCATTTTTGTAAATTGTTTGTTTTTGTGCAACTTTTTCAAGCCTTACCTTACCTTGTAGATGGCTTGTTGTTTGCCTCGGCTCCCGGCGATGACTTTTGCACAACCGCGTGGACACAAGCTCGGGCATAGGGGCATTTTCTTTTCCCTCCACCTTTTTACTGCTTTTCTTAACTTAAATACGCAATGACGACATTGCTAGGTTTTAAGTATGGGGTGGTTAGAATTCGTCCTAGGTTTTTAATGTTGTCGAATGATTGCTTGTGTTAATTCGAGTAACGTGTGTGTTATACTTGCTTGGACCCTTGGCGAAGTGACGCGGTTTTGATGATTTGTTAAGGAGTTTAGATTTTCGATCGAATGTAGTGGATTTAGGCGATTTACCTTGTTGGGATCTTCGTTCGGTCTTAGCTTCGTGCTATCCTTGTGCTCATTTAGAACTAGTGCCTCGACTAGCCCTCGTCATTGAACACTCTCTATAGGTTTGTATTTTGTAAATTGGAGTCGTCAATTGCTCCACGTGCTCGATCGAAAATATTGTAAGTTGCTATTAGCAACAAATGATCGGAGTCATTGAAAGGAAAGTTTTGTTATTGTAATTACCTTATGTCTCTCTAAAAAAAAAAAGAGTAAGAGACGAATAAACAAGGATATGTTATAAATCCTTGATGTTGTTGAGTAACACGTTTTTCAATTTTTCTGAGTTTTAGTATATTTTTGTTAAAGAGAGGCGCAGATGATTTTGGCTAGTAGGGAGCCGATTAACGGTTCGAGCGTGGATAGACCTTAGCCGGGGAAAGGACGGGGAGACCGACTTGGTGGATTGTTTAAGTCCTTTTAGGTTTCGGGAGTCGGTCTAAACTTTTCTTAACAATGCACACGGTCATCCTTTTAGCCAAAGCTAACAAGTAACGTAGTGTACAACGTCTCGGTTTAACTTTTGTGCATTAGTTAGGATTGGTCGGGGGTAGTTTTGTAATTTTACGTTAGTTTTGCTTGAGGACAAGCAACCGTTCTAAGTGTGGGGTGGTTTATTTGCATCTTTTTGTACATATTTTTGTTACCGTTTTTGCATCACGTTGCATGTGTTTCGCTTGCTTTTAGGTATTTTAAGAGTTGACTTGGCCGTTTTTCGTTAGTTCTAGGTTTTCTTAGTTTTTGTATGTTTTTATTAGATTTTGGTAGTTTCTTTCACTATTTTATTTTTCTTGGCCACAGGACGTCCAAGCGGGGCCCGTGCTCGTTTGGCACCATTTACACTCAACTCGGGATTGTATGGACGGGCAAGGATTCACAGCGAACGAGATTCGATAAACTGGAGGACGTGAAGAGAACGAGGAATCGAGTCGGGTGCAGCAATCCAGTCGACCGACTGGAAGTTGAGTCGATCGACTGCTCTTCTAGTCGATCGACTGGAACCCCAAGATCGACTGGATTCCAGGGACTTTGGCCATTTTGGACAGCGCAGTCGATCGACTGCTCTTCTAGTCGATCGACTGGAACCCCAAGATCGACTGGATTCCAGGGACTTTGGCCGTTTTGGACAGCGCAGTCGATCGACTGCTGACATGACCGATCGATTGCCTGTCGATCGACTGCTTTACAGTCGATCGACTGAAAAGCAAATTTTTCACTACTTTTGGACAATTTTGCCCCTGCGTGATGGATAAAATATGCAACGTCTTTTCCAATCAGAACCAACTTGCGGAGGGACCTTTTCTTCACAGGAGAGCTCCTTCAACCCATAGACAAATTTTCCTTTGTATTTTTGATCATTAAAATTCTAGTTAATTAGTTAAATTAGTTAGTTTCCTTTAGTTAATAGTTAGATCCTTATTAGCAAGCAGCTCAAGCCTAGTTTGKAGTATGTTTTGAAGAAYTCMTSAAGTTGATGTAGCCATTGTTKACGATCAAGCTTTCMTTTTCAAGCTTTTGTGGAATCATATATTTGGTAGCATTTCTCTATGTATCTTGTTTTGTTTTCATGTTATTGCTTTAATCTTTGTTTTGGTATGTGGATTATAGTTTAGGTGTTATTAGATTCTCAAATTTCCTTTCTTTTCATTTTATAGCTTTTGAGCTTTTGAACTTATGCTTTTAAGTTGCTTGCTTGTTTAGATCAATTTCTCAAATTTTTAGAAGCTTTATAAAATCTTCCTTCTTAACTTAGATTGTTGCTAAATTAATGTTGTTGACTTTTTCAAATAAGCAAGGCTTTAATTTTCCCTCCCTTTTCCTTAATTCAAATTATAAGCTTTCTTAGTTAGCTAGTTTAGATTAGTCGTTTTTAAATAAGCTTTAATTCCCTTTTCACGTTTTAATGCTTTTAAAACTTCTATTTCAATTTAAAGTTTAGTTATAAAAACTCAAACTAAATCAATGACTACTGCTTTCCTAGTCTAGATTAGTTTAATTTCAATCGACGATAAGAGCAAACAAGAAACCGGTAAGCCGATAGTATCCATCTTCGAGAGACACGACTCGGGAAGAACTCGTCGCCCTACAACCGGCTCCGTACTCTTGCGGAGACGGATTCTGAAATAGCGCGTCGAGAATTCATCGATCACAAGGTCTGGAAGAGAGGTACCTCCTACAAGCATGTCTTAAGCTTTCTGCATAGTGGAAAGGTAGGAAGTGCTAATCATTGGGCCCATAGTCTCGGCTTCATATTAGACAACCCCCTCTATCTTCCCCCACTCCAAAGCAGCATTGACCTACTCGGAATGGTCCCTCACTAGCTCGGCTTGTTTTTCCTTGATGGCATTTAACTCGCCAACCATCAGCTCTGTTGAACGCAACGCCTCAGCCACTGGTCTGAATTCTTGGATCGTGCCATCCACTGATCGCAACCGAGGACAAGCTTAGTGCAAACGGCATGACTCTCTTGGAGGGCTTGCTGATCATTCAGAAGTTGGTCATGAGCACGTCGAAGTTTCGAGAAATCATGACGAAGCAGCGCCACGGAGGACATAGCCTGACACAAGTCATTCTCGACAAAGTTGAGCTTCTCCTCAAAGGGAAGTCCCGAGACCCAATTACGCAAGTCAGGCGCCAAAGCACGATTGAGCGCTCCAGTGAAGGTTGAGCCCTGCGACGATTCCTCACCGTAATACGGCGCGTATGACGTCGGGTAGACCAGCTCAATAGCTTGGGGTAGAGAGCAAGAACTCACAAACACTTCGGGGTCGGGGTCAAGGTCGACGACGACCTCAGGGCAACGTCCACGAGACCCCCCGCCCCACCAGCAGCATGGGGTGCGACTGGCCCAGCCTCGGGAAGGGGTGGAGCGCCACCAGAAGGGGTCGACCTCCTCCGCTTACCCCTACCACCCCTGGTCGCCTTCTTCTTCAGATTCTCCATTTACTTGAAAGCTTCTTCCATTGCATCCATTGCTTCGATTCGATCAATAAAAGGATAGAACACTACAAAAGAAAAGATACAAGAGTCAGAAAGTCGACCTCATCAGGTCGACACTAAAACAAGGCTTGACTAAAAATAAGTTTGTCGAGCCGAACACACAGGACGAGCCAACCCGACACTTAATAAACACATACATACCATGAAGAACTCGCCCAAGACCCACGTCGGGCGATAGAACTCCTATGCCAGCTTTATAACACTTGGCGGGATCAAAAAGCTCTCCCCACCGCAGCGGTTTAGGATCCGAACTTAGAATGGTATACAAACAATCAAGGAACTCGATATTAGGTGTGACAACCTCCGGGATAGCTGCAAATGAAAGAAAATAATGAGGAATTAGAATAGAAGAGAACGACGGAAGACAGGAATATATACTAACCAATATTAGAAATAAAAGCAAGCGGCGGACTGTAGACACGCCCATCAGATCTCCGCGTTTGCCAATCACCCACCACATAGAACCAATACAACTTCCATGTGTGGAGGGTCTCTAAAAGATCAGACACCAAAGTCATGAACACACCGTCCCGAACAGAGGCGTAGAACCAACTCGCCCTGACACCTTCTAAAGGCTTCCAATGATATAACCAATCGAGTTCGTCAAAAGTGGGAAGTGGCCAATCACTCTCGTTGAACAGGACCACGATGCCCAATATGTGATCCAACGATAGGGGTTGGGTTTGAAAGAAGGGAATACCCCATCTCCTAAGCAAACGTGTGACGTAAGGCGATAACGGAAAGGAAAGAATTACAAGCTATCACGAAACATAGCCATACAAGAGGGAGGCGCGCGATGTATCTGCTCGGCTTGGTAAGGCAGAAACAAGTACACGTCGCTAGGAATAGGAGACTCATTACGGTATTCCTCCATGTGTCTCTCAGTAAAAGAGCTGCTCTGCACAGTGATCTTCAACATTAACTCCTCTCTCTCTAACGGAGCCGGTCTTCTCCAATGATGAGGAGGAGTAGGCTAATTAGGTCAAGCCATCGATGGGCCGCACTTATTTTTGATGTCTTTAGAGCGTTTCCCCTCTTTTTGAGGCACCAGGTCGGCCGAATCATGCACATCAGCTGTGGACCCCCTCTACTTTCGCCAAGCTAACCCTGGGTCTGCAGCCTCAACCCTAGTCCGATCCGGTCTCAAATCCTCAAGCCAATCCACGCCATGTGAACCGGCTAGACCTGTAAGGTTGACCTAGACAAAAGTGCCACCCAAGCCGGATTCCACCCTCGGCCTGAAGTCACAAGCCGCACCGAACTGCCCCCAGGGCCGAAATGATCGCTCACGCCAAACCGGCCCCCATCGTTGAACCTCTCAAAATCAAAAGTTTGACTTGAACCAAATACGACACTCGCTCCGAAACTCCCATACTCATTCACTCCAAATCGGGAACCGTAACCCCCCGGTTCACCCGGTCGAGCACCACCATAATTCTCATAACCACCTCACCAAAACCATCCGGGGAATATCCAAAGCTATATGACATTTGAATGATAAAGAAAAGAAAAAAAACAAGAGTTTTTACCTTTAGGAACGAAACAAGAGGAAAGCTGGCAGAAGATGATGGAGTCGAGAACAAAAACAAAAGAATAAAAATAAGAGAGGCAAGGGGCTTTGGTTTTCAAGGAAACCTCAAAAGCAAACCAAGAAAATTTGAAGAAATGAAGAGAAGTGGAGGATGAATTGAGAGAAGGTGTCTTGCCGTTCATTTATAAGGAGAGGAAATGATGGGCACCCACTCCATTAATGAAGAAAAAGACGGAGGCACACATTTCAACAAGAAGAAAGAAGACAAAGGCACACATATCAATAAAGGGGAAGAGGACGAAGGGGAAGAAGATGAAATCTCTAGTTTTGTCATACAATTTGCTAACGCTCTGTACCGTGTACGGACCAAGAGATGCGCAATGAACACGATGCATAGGATAGGATGCCGATCATGCCATGATGAAACAGGTGAATCTATGATACCACGAATTCAGTTTTTGAGGTCGACACACTTCTAATAAATTTCTTGGACGAGTCCAAACCCGCCTAATGAGTAGCCGACTCCGAACTTAGGGGCTTGTTGTTAGTCGACCTGGCCTGGATGACCATGTACAAAATGAAGATTACGCGTGGCTGAATTTGGGTCGGGGATGGATGAAGAATTACCCAAACCCGGAGCATAACCATATGATACGTGTCGAGCCAACCCGGGTCGCTTTAGGTTAACAATCTATTACACGGTGACCGAACAAAAAACACCAAGGCTAGCCTCAGCTCGCACGATGTCTGGCCTGCGTACTGATCGAGCATCCACAAGAAAGCTAAATAGGGCAGAGGCCGAGTATGCCCCGGCTAACGAGCCATACCTACGCGTATTGGTCGAGAAGCGGCGCCGAGGCCAACACACCCATCATGGTCGATCATGTCCCGATCCGTGGGCATACACCTGCATGCTCCGATTGAGCAGGTATGCCGGGGACAAGCACACCGACCCATGAACCACCGCCAAAATGCCCCGACCGAGCAGGTGTGCCGATGCCGACCTACCGAGCTCAACGCCTGCCTGCCACATCCAAGACAAGAGCGCGCAGTGCCTGGACGACCTGCCGAGCTCGGCACCTGCCAGCCGAGCCCAAGCTGAGAGCACAAAATGCCTGGTCGAGATGACCGAGGCTGACCTGCCGAGCTCGGCGCCTGTCGGCCGCGCCCAAGCCGAGAGCACACAACTCCTGGTCAAGCTGGCTGAGGCTGATCTGCCAAGCTTGAGCCACTGAGCTCGACGCCTTTCAACAAAGATTGAGCCACGAGCGCGTAACGCCCGACCACGCATGTTGAGGCCAACTTGACGAGCTCGACGAAGTCCATTCATCTGATCAAGGTGCTTGTTTTTTTGACCAAGCAAGCCTCATGTGAGTCGTCTTGATCGACTTGACACTTTGGGGAAAGGACGAATCTATTCCTCCCTGCCTTTGGTTGAGAGTAAGTTTAGAGGTCAAACATATTTCGATCGAGATTGATCATCCATGAGGAAAGGTCGACACGACATCAAGGCGATTCAAGGACAGCTTCGAGGCGGCGGAAGAGATATGATCAAGGTTTTATACTCTGACTTAGAAAGGGATGCACGACCAATGAGGAGGTGCCCGGTGTCCAATTAGGGTTAGGGTTTTTAGCTGGCTTATTGGCCAAGTAAGTCGGTGTCCACTGAGGTAGTGACATGTGTCCAATTAGAGTTCTGAAGGAAAAGTATAAATAGCCTCTCCAGGAGATAGAGAAGGGATCCTCAATCTACTAGAGAGAGAAATAAATAGAGAGTTTAGAGAGAGAAAGACTTGTAACAAGAGAGAGACCTTGTAAAAGGATCCGGCCAAGGCCGATCCGACCTGTAATTAAGGAATAAAAGTCAATCACTTTTTCTGCTCTTCGTTATTTTTGGTTTCATTGCTGATCTGCTTGTTTTCTTGGTATTTTATTGCTTAGACTACTCTTAGTCTAAACAACACAAATGTAACAATAATATATTTTTTTTCTTTTTTGTTTCAACATATTTTCTTTATGATCTTTGTTGATTGAATACACTAATTAATATATTTAAAATACGTTATTCTTAAGTTGATGAATATCGTGATTATTTATGATTTTTAAATATGATGTTTTCATAAAAAATAATTAATTTACTTCTTTATATTTCTCAATACATAAAAATTATTCTTATTTCTACTTTTTTTTTCAGGTTAGTAATTGGCCCAATGGTTATTCAATTGAACTGAACATTTGCCTTGCCAGTTTATTATTTTTAGTCAATTTTATTAATTTTTATTTCTTAAGTACTTGTTTTTAAATAATATATCTATTTATGTATATGCTTGTATGTGTGTGTGTGTGCATTATGTAAAATGAATTAATGATATTATGTATACTTACAAAGTTTATCTAAGATCAAGAATTATTTAAATAAATTTAACTATTAGTTAAATAAATCAAGTTTATCATATTCGCTAATTAATTATTTTAAGATATTCCGTACAAAATAATAATTTTAACTTTTACATTAATATTTGTTCATGAAATATATTTTAGACTTTATCGGTATCACACTTATGTGAGATAAATAGATAAATATAATATTAGTTTTACATAGAATGATATAACTGTTTTATGTTATATATGGTATATGAATGTCAAAATGAAGATCGTTAAAAGATAATTAATCTTATATATTATCAATAAAAAATGGGTACAAAATAAAAAAAGTTATTAATTTTTTAAAAAGAAAAAGAAGCACAAAATGATCATTAATGTAGTTTAGATAAATATTAAATAAAATTATTATAATTAAAATTTTCAACCTTCAAACATACAATATTAATATTAATGGATTTATATTACTAATAATAGAGGTTTTTCCTTTTTGCGAGAAAAGAAATTTCATACCTATATCTATCTATCTATCTATCTATCTATCTATTTATTTATCTATCTATCTATATAGATAGATAGGTAGATTAATGAGTTTAAATTATTAATCATAGAATATATTTGTTTGGTAGGAAAATGAGAGGTTACTATTTATAAGTGATTCTCTCTTTATATAGGCAAAGACTCAAATGTAATAGTCACACGGGTCCTCTAACGTGTGACGGAGCCCCTACCAAACCCCAAACTCAGACCTGTTCACCAATTCGGGTCTCATATAAATTGGATAAAAGGGAATAGATCGCTTCAGTTCTCTTCTTTCTTATCTTTCTTTCATCCTCCCCGACCCCTTAACCCAATAAGAAAAAGTATATAAATCGGTACCCAAGGAGACGATGGACATGGTGGTGATAAACGTCGGGGTGGTGGTCATAGCAGTGGCCTGTGAGCTTGCGGTGTAACTCGGCAGGGAGGTTTTGGTGATAGAGTTAGGGACCATTTTTGGTATAGGGTCGAGCTCTCAAAATAGCGAGGTCAGTCATGCCGATATTTATTACCCTAAGTTATTTGGACAATTGTGGTGTTTTCAATAAAATTTTATTCTTGGATTTCTTGAATTTATGTATTAGGGTAATGTTTGTATACATTTATAATTTGAAAAACCTAAGAAGTAAAACATAATTGGGATCCAATATATTTTTGTTGCATGCACTTTTCTGTGTTAGAGGAAGGCAATTGTTGTACAAATACTGTAAATAACATGACTTTCCTCTTAAACAGATAGGCAAGATAATAGTTTTAACTGTATAAATACTGAGAATTTCAAAGCTGAGCGCCTTGATGACTTGAGGAATCGAAAATAGAGTCAAAGTTTAAGGATGATGGACGATTAAGAAGTTAGACAATTTGAACCAGAATTGTATTTAACAAAATCTACTATCGCCTGGCTCTGGGATTTTTGATAGCCATTCGTTTATGCTATTGCTATTGTTAATGGCTTTTTATCTCATTACATCTGATTTTGAGATTTTTCTTTTGTTGTTATGAAATTTGGCAATTTTAATTGAAATGGTTTATTGTAGTAAGTTAGTTGGTGGAGAGAGTGAAAGATAAAGACCCTGTTTGGGATGAAATTGTGAACAAAAATAACCTGACGGGGATGAAATTGGAGGAGTTTGCTTTCTAGTTTGCGGATTTGATGTTTTTTGGGGAGTGTATGTTGGATAACATGAAGAAGAGCAAAGAGCTTGATTTCTTTGGATTTAGAAATAACGAAAAATCACTCTTTTCTATTATTTATAAAATAAGATCACATAAAATTTACTATGATTGATGGGTCGGATGATTTTTTGTAAGTGATCCTATTTTTAGCATCCTTGTAGGAATTGGGTTTTCCACTTTTGTTGGATTTTGTTTGTGTAATGTAGGAAATAATAGATGCAATGTTTCCTTATAATCCTTTTTTCTCTTGTTTTCAAGACTTTTTCTTATCTTTTGAGTTTCTACTCATGTTGGATTTTTTTAGCTTCATCTTTGAAAAACTTGTACCAAACTATGTGCTACAACCTTATAATGTTAGTAGCTACCATTTGTTTTTGTATTTTATTTTTGATAATTCATAAATGTTTGTTTTGTTAAAAATATGTTATTGACAATTTTAATATTTTTTGCATTTGTTGTCACTTGCATTTTTGTCATATGTTGATACCAATTTGTTATTGTTGTGTGTTAGACTTTATGTATTTGTTTGGTTTGTTTAAGTGTTTATGTTTTCTTTGTGCGGAAATATGTCACTTATCCGCTAAACAATGTCACTTTTGCACTAAAGAGTGTCACTTTTACATATTATAAGATTCATTTTCTATGAACTCTTTATGAAGAAATATCGGCACTTGTGCACTGAAATATATCACTTTTACACTCATTATTGTCACCTTTTCACTAAAATGTGTCACTTTTACATATTATATTATAACCAATCTTTAATATAAACAACTCAATGTTGCACTAAAATGCATCACTTTTTCAATAAAACTTATCACCTTCACACTAGAGACTATCACTTTACAGATTATCTTATAATCGAGCATTTAACATAAAATATAACAGTGTCACTTATGCACTAAGAAGTGTCAAAACAATCATCTTTGAACTAAAATGTGACACTTTTCCAGTTAATATTATCACTCTTTCACTCAAATGTGTCACTTTTACACATTAATAATAAATTATTGAAATTAAAATATAATAATGTCACTGTTGCACTAAAACGTATCACTTTTCCAATAAAATTTGTACTATTACACTAAAAACTATCACATTTATATTATTGTAAAAGTTACAATTCTAGCCCAAAAATGATACTTTTGAGCTAAAAGTGATAATATATGATGTAACATGTTTGCACTCATTCTTTCAAAAATAAAATAGTAGATTTGAAAAGTACGACAACCACAAACTAAATATGGATAAACATTATAAATTGCAAACATAACATGTTACCAGGAGGGCAAATTTCTCGCTCCGCTTTCTTCGGAGGGCTTCAGACCGCCATTTAATATAAAATATAGTTATGTCACTTTTTAATTAATATTGTCACTTGTGCTAAAATATCACTCTTACACATTAACTCTCTTCCAAATATTATATTTCAATCAAAACTTGACTAAAAGATAACATTGTCGCTATAACTTGTACCTTTTCCACTAAAAAATTATAACTATTCCTTCTAAAATATGTCACTTCTATTCTAAAAACCGCGAACAACATCAGAGAATAAAAGGATCCCAAAAAACAGAGCAAATTGAAATATAACTCACACAGATAATCTTACAAAAACTTTTCACTTGACGTTGTCGATTGTGTCACCCGTCCTCGATCTGTTTACTGGCAAATATTAGACGTTGCTGATTGGGTTATGCCTTCCTTATCCTCGATCTTGGTCTTGACATTGTCGATTGTGTCTGAGCTTTCGACCTCAGGGTTATGGTCTAGCCAGTTAGAGTCTTAGATGGAAATAGTTTGCAAATAAGGACATCTAAATTCAGGGAAAAAGTATAAAAGAAGCGTGTCTGCTACTAAAAATGACAAATTAAGAAAAAAAAAATGTTAAAGTGCATCTAAATGACCATAAGCAATAATTAGAAAAATAAATAGAAACAATAACACATTTTCTTTATGTTTGAACACTTGAATTTCAAAGAAAATGTCATTTTCAAGAATTGTTGTTTGAGGCCATCCACTTTCACACAATCAAATACAAAATTATAAATATCATCACTATATTTTTGATCTTATTATAGGATAAATTCTACAACATAAATAAGCAAAAAAAAAAAAAAAAAAAAAAAAACAAAACGGAATCAAGAGATACTAAGAAAAATAAATCCAATATGGAAATCACAACTTCGCGTGTTAATTAACATTCATTAGCCTCCAAATAATTGATCCTTAATTGTGAAAACAAAGCTTACCAGACTTTAAAAGGTCATAATTTTATATGGCAAATACTTGGGTGAGACCGGTCTCATACTATGAGACCACTTTTTACCATACCCACCTACCCATTTGACCCAACACTCATCCAAACCACAACCCGCCCTATTAAGATATAAAACAATGGGAGTGTCTACAGTGCCCCCGCTGGCACCATTCCCCCCTTTAATATCTACCTTTAGATGTTAATATTTGATAATAACCATTAGATTAGGTATAATAATACATTATTAACATGTGGACTACACCAGATAATCATTATCCTATATTTGTGTTACTTCCCTAGTACCGGACGAAAGAGTTTCAAAATCTAATTCATATGGAAAAAGAAAACAAAACAAAAAATAAAAACAGCAACAACAACTCGCCCAATTTACCAACGACGCCACCTTTCACCATCTTCACCGGATTGATTAGTCCCATAGAAGGGAAAAAAAAAACAAAAAAAACACACACACAACTCTCAATTTCTTGTCCATTATTTCTACCGGGTTGGTCGATATAATCAATTCAATTTCTATTTTAGGGTTATTGGTACTGCATCTCAGGGGACAAGAAGAAAGGTAAAACCCTCATTGAAATTAATCATGTTGTTTTGAATTTGTTAAAAAAAATCTATATATTTATGTAAATATGAATTGCCTTGTGGTTGTTTAAATTGCCTTGTGGTTGTTGGAGACGGTTTTCCTATTGAGAACGAATTATCCTGTTGTTCTATAAGAATATCATAATTATTGGATTAACTTGCTATTCTACTGTTGTTGTCGATTCTTTACAATTTTCATTTGATTTTTATTCAAATTAATTTTTTTTCTTGTCCTTAAAGCTAATCTCAAATCACTTTCAACCACAGTTCACTTAAATTATAGGGATAATTACAAAAGTATCATCGAGGTTAGCCTAAATAAATAAGAGAAAAAAAAACTATTTTCTTTCAAGATTTCCAACAATCGTTCCTAAAGTTGCACGTTTCCAAATCTTGTGATTCTTATTTCTTAATAAGCCTTTTTAGAAAAGATCATTAAGGTGTTAGATGTTTTAAAATTGTCACTTAATATGTCTGTGTTGGTGGTTTAAATTTAAAGTTCCAATTACATAATAAAAATAATTAATCCCAAATCAAATTGCCCCGGCGGTGGACTTGGAACTGAACCCATTCGCCCCGGCGGTGCCGATCAGGTACTTCACAGTCTCCAGCATTTTTTTTAACTTTTATTTCTCCAACAACAACAAAAAAAGCTAAACTAATTAATTATCTGTTTTTTTTAATATATATATATATATAGGAATGGGAATTAGTTTCATTATTTAAAGTCCGTTGACTGAGAGGAAAAAAGAAAAGAGTAGGCTAGGCTTTTGTCCTTTCTGCAGTTTTTGCAGGGTAGAGATGTATAGATACAGTGGGTTTGTAAGTATGTCCTTTGTTTTGGTGGTGGGATTATGAGAGGGGACTTTTTTTATAATGGTGTGAATGGTGGGGATTTGGGGAATCAATTATGATATGATTGCATGTTTATCATCGATTTGATTTGGGATTAATTGTTTTTATTATGTAATTGGATTGATTACTATTATTTTCCATTGGAATCGCCAACGGGGATTGAACAGGACATCAATTCTTGTGATTCTTATTTCTTAATAAGCCTTCTTAGAAAAGATCAGTAAGGTGTTGGATGTTTTAGAATTGTTACTTAATATGTCTGTGTTGGTGGTTTAAATTTAAAATTCATGTCTATTAAGACCAAAATAGATTTATGCTAAAAACCTTGCTATGATATTTTTACTTTTATTTCAATATCATAATTCTTAAATGACCTATTTCTTTTGGTGTCAAATAGATCCACTGTCCGATTTTGGGTTAAACCTAAAGGTTTTTTTTTGTAATTACACAAGACCTCAGATGTTGTTATGTAATTATCTCTTTTTTTTTTTTCCTTCATGTAGTGGCTGAAGTTTGAGGGCTTTTGTCTAAACCAGCTGGGGTACATTTTGTAATTACACTAGATCTTGGAGGTAGTTTGTGTAATTATCTCTTCTTTTTATTTTTTTGTCCCTATTTTTGGGATAAACTTGGAGGGTTGTTTTTTGTAATTACTCTAGACCTCGGAGGTAGTTTATGTAATTATCTCTTTTTTTATCCCCCTATTTTTGGGCTAATCCTGGAGGGGTCTTTTTTGTAATTACACTAGACCTCAGAGGTAATTATGTAATTACCTCTTTTTTTTTCTTCATGTAGTGGCTGCTTTATGTACTTTTGCCTCAGAAAGGAAGATCTAATCTAGCTAAAGATAAGAGGCTAGAAGTGCAGCTCCTGCTTGATCGACTGCCAAGCCCGGTCCCTAGTCTTCAAGCCTTGTCTTCTACATATTAGGAATACCCCTCGGCTAGTTCGGAATGTAGGATGCGATAAGTTCGAGGGCTTTTGACTATTTTATGTTTTGCTATTTTTTTTAGGTAAATTCTTGTCTTTTAATGGATGAAATTACTATGTTTGTGAATGATTTTGTGGAGGTGGTCATCTAGCCGTGAAACTGTTACGAAATCCAGTGGAGCGTTGTGAATATGATGTGAAAAACAAATTTTCACTGATCCTGAATATGGTTTTTATTATGTTTGGGAAATATTTTGCTTCTAACCTTAGAATAAACAAAAAAGATGTTCTGTATAGGGGATCATGTTGTTCAAGTTGGGATCATTGGGATCATGTTGACTAAACTCTTTTAACATATTCTTTATAGGGGATCATGTTGTTCAAGTTTCCCATGCTGCTAATCCAACCTGTTGGCTGGCAATCCTTAAGTACTTTTATTTCAGTTATTTGTCATTCGCCCCTTGAAGTTTCTTCCTTTTTTCCATTTTTTCTTTTTCTTTTTTTTTTTTTAAATCCTTTCTTGCTTTTATGCTCTTTTGCACATGTTTTGTGAACAACATTTGGAATAAAAATTGGAAGGAGATTTTCTTTCTAATGAAAAAAAAAAATCTGTATAGTCGATCATTTTAATGGCCATGCATGGTTTACCTTGGGGCTTAGCTGCATTGTTGCTATTTTAATACATGGAATTTTCCTTTTATCTTGATGTTTTTTGAGTTTCAATCGACAGCATTCTTGTTTCCAATCTGATGAAAAAATGGGTAAAAGTGCATTCATTTGAGAGTTTCTTTCATCATATTTAATTTACTATACAAGCTATGGTTAATTACATAAACTACCCTTGAGCTTTAACTTAATTACAAAAAAAAAAACTTCAAAATTACAGATATTGTGGTTTACATTTATCTCTCATACTTGTATTTACCATACGAAAGTGCATCTTTGAGAGGATTATTTGTAAGACAATTTTAACCTTTTGTTTTAAATCTAAACCCTAAGGCCCTTTTTTGTAATTATTCGTGTAAACTATTCATACATGATTGGATTCAAGGGCAATCTGAAGGATGAAAGAGTAGCCAACATTAAGCTCTGCTCATGCATATCATTCTGCATATGCATTACAAATATTTCTACCGTGGGTTGTGGGATTTGAACAGTTATTTCTATTCTTTCATACAACAAAACTATGGTATTTTGGTTTCTACATTATAGAACAAATCACAATTCTTTACAAAAAACACCTTCTCCAGAAGTATTTTTCTACAATACATTCACAAATTTTCAATCTTTCATTTTTCCAAACAATTACAATTAGGCCCTTGAACAATCCGACAATTACAGAGGACCCCTCCATTCCGCTTATCTACACATTTTAGTAACCTCAATAAGCACAATTTCCGAAAAGGTCACGAAAAAGATGGAAGAGTGAGCATACGAATTGATGTAGATTTCATGAAACCATGCAATCATATTCGGTTGCCTCATTGGCCATAGCTGAAGCCGCATCGTATCATATTATTTACCTAAGGAAACACCAAAACAAAAAATATATATATATAATCTATCAATAGCTCAAATTAGGCTAAAACTCATCCTTCATATTCATCATAAAGAATGTGACAATCTATCTATCGGGCGCAAAGTAAACAAACGTCAATATGATGGAATAAAATTGAAACCTTAGGTGCATAGTCGTTGCCATCGGAGTGTAAGTTAGGGTTTGATTGATTAGCCAAAGCTCGAGCTGCTGCGAGCTAACCAATTGATCCTGCAGATTAAAGGTGAAACAATATTAATTATTCACTTAAATCAGCAATAACACCTAAAATATTAATTTTTGCCCATATTAAAAAACTAAGTCGAAGTTTAATAAATGATTTTGTGGGGGCAAACAACGAACTTTCTACAATTTCAGATGTGTTGAGATCAGATTATGAAAAATAATTAACACAGTTCCCAATATCATTCCAGACAAATTATAAACTAATCATAAGGACATGATTTGTTAAAGTAAATTGAAGGCTTATATACCTAGTACTCACATGAGCTCAAACTGTAATTTTATTTTATAAACTGAAAAAAAAGTTCTTTCATGGTTTATAGGAAATGTATAATTTAATTTTACCAATTGTAAGCTCAAATCTGATTATATATCATTATAAACACCGATAAAAGCATAAATTAATCATACGGAAAGTAAAATAAACCCAAAATAAAACATGTGAATTTAAAGAAATCACACACCTTGGCTTCATACACCATAGCTCCAATAATTACAAAAACAAGAAAGAAGCAAATACTGAGAAGAAAAAAAAGTATATATATAGAGAGAGCAACAGTAGTATGTGAATGGCGCATAAATGGAGAGGAAAGAGAAATGAAAAATGAAAGGGGGCAAATAAAATAAGAATTTTATAGGAACAGAGACTACCACGTAGGATTGAAGTTGATATTTTATTTTCCATGTACTGTAGAGATTTCCCAAGTTATTTACCTGAGAAAAAAACAATATAAGAAAACTAAAACAAATGAACAAAAACTATAAATAAGTGCGCATTATGCTGAAATGTCTTAAGAGAAACTATATATAGTTGAAATAATCACAACACTAATATTACAGAAAATACATATGTATTAAATCCATAAGATTCGACCATACTGATTGCACGGCACCAGAACAAACGTTGAGATAAGAACTAACATCACTCACTGCTAAACAATTTAATGGCATCTAGACGATGATTAATACAAAAATTAAGCAGGAAAAAAACTAATTAAAACCAAGAAAACCTGTTCTTTAACATTATATAGTTGTTTTTTATTTATTTTTTATATATTCTTTGAATTTAATTAATTGTTGTATTTATTCTTCAATCAAATGTATAGATTATAAATTTTTTGTTTATTATTTATATTTTTTGAATTTTTTTTATTTTTATTTATTTCTCTAATTTCTTTTGAATTAAAAAAATGGATGGGTGCGGGCATACTATGCCCGCGGGGCCCACAAGTGGCTGCTTCGGATGGCTGCTCATTGATGCATTGAAATCTGTTTCAGCCCAAAAAGTGGACTACCGGTACCAAGAATAACACCTGAAAAACCCAAGAGCTTCCCAAACCTACACCACAAACACGAGTTAGAAAGGACCACCGGTGGTTTTTCGGTGGAAACCTCTCCGATGCTTAAGTCAGTCAGCGTTTGAGGTGTTTTTCAGAAAATAAGAAGGAATGCTTCGAGAGAACAACATATCTCTCTCAGCCTTGGGGCTGAGATATTTATAGTTTCTCCTAGTGGGGACCCCAGCCGGGATCTCAGGAGCACATGCCGCGAATCAAGGGCCGTTTTGGCAACCAATTCTGACAAGTGGTCCCACTTGTCTCCTTGCCGGGAATCTTTTTCCTTCTCCTGTATTACCTTGGTATTAATACCAGACTTGCCTCTAGTCAGGTCTTTCCTTGTTCCAGGTCTTCCTTAATCCGTATTATCTCGGCTCTCTAGGATTCCAGCAGAATTCAAGGAACCAGAACTGTCGTGATCCAGCTCTTCTTTCCTTTTGTGTCACTGCCGTTCAACAGGTCAACTCTTGCTATAATGAAGACGAGCTCTATTCCTCAGGGGACTCAATCAGGTCTTTTACCCAGACCATGCTAAACTTCAATCCCTGGAACTTCAGCTCGGCATAATCTTCAAACTTTGTGATCTCTTGAAGATAGCTGAGCCAGGAGGGATCCCGAGCGATAGCCACCTCTTCTTGACATTCTGTTTTATTCGGGAGGGTTAATTAGATCTTTCATAGAGACAGAGCTATTCTAGCCCTCTCCTAAATTATCTAATTATTCTGAGTCAGAGCTACCCTAAACCAGGTCTGGCATATATGTTACCCTATCAACTCCTCCCCCCAAACAGTTGGGGTAGATTTGTAATATCCCCAAGCTCTTTCGAAATAAATGAGGCCATTTTGTTTTTTATGACTTCTCGTACTGGGGAATCCCGAGATATCCGCCTGCCAAACAGCCCTAATTATTGGCATTAGTGGTGTCGGCCTATATTCCCAAAACGGTTGCCATAACCACACGTCTTTCCAAGTACTGTACCTGATTGGTCAGCGGCACGTGTCCCATTCCAAGACGGTTAGCGTTCCAGCTCACTGCCTAGG
>BMAC01000033.1:346309-367465 GCA_014905375.1 Phtheirospermum japonicum | reverse complement strand
CTGCCGGTCAGAGGCGTAGCCGAGCTGCCGAGCTCGGGAAATATGCCGAGCAGGGTGTGCGGGCTGCATGAAAGTCATACCGAACGTTTCCGCCTACCCCTGCCGACCAGAGGCATAGCCGATCTGGCGAGCCCAGAAGGCCTGCCGAGCAGAGATCACTCTGAGGGTGGCGAAGGATTTGGGCGAAAGCGCCGGGCGTTCCCGCCTGGTGAGGCCGTCCAGGAGAAGCACCGAGCTGACGGGCTCGACAATTCCACCAAAAAAATATCTTAGCACGACATTAATCGGCAGAAATGTCTGAGGTCGGTACTGAGGCGGTGGATGCGAGGATAGATATTTTTGGAATGACCAATTGGAGAGTGCCATGTGTTTAATTAGGGTTTTGATGGAAAAATATAAATAGCCTCTCCAAGAGAGAGAAGAGGAGGCCCAATTTTCTAGAGAGAGAAACATAGAGAGCTTTAGAGAGAGAAAGCTTGTATTTCAAGGTCAAGCATCTGTAAAAAGGGTCCGGCTAAGGCCGATCCGAACTGATTTTGAGGAATAAAAGTTAAGCACTTTTTCCCACTCGTTTTCTGCTATCTGATTGCTGTTCTACTTATTATTCTTTGTTTTGTATTGGTTGTGTTACTCTTAACATAAACATTAATGTACTGCAAAGATATCTCCTTGTATTTTTTTTGTTTTCGTTGTAAGTGTCTTCTCCATTTTTCAATCAAAGATTAAAGGCAAATCATCACTAACAATGAATTCTGGAATGATGATATTATTGGCCATCTAGCTAGGAGAAATTATGTCAATCTGTGAACGTTAACTCCTGCAACTTTTCATTTAATAAATAAGCAAACGTTAAGGGTTACAATTACATATAAAATTTTCGCAGATTGGTAATGTTCCAAGCGCGGGGAATCTTGGTCCCATCCAGCCCTTCCAGCACATACGCTCCTCCGGCCAGAACATTAGTGACTCTAAATGGGCCTTGCCACGTGGAATCTAATTTTCCTTTAGATTGTCCCAAGTCAGCTCTTTTGAGGACCAGGTCTCCTACTTGGAAGTGCCTTTCTCGAACTGTTTTATTGTAAGCTGCCCTGATCCTCCCTCTCACATGCTCCATTCGGATCACCGCCTGTTCTCTCTTTTCCTCAACTAAATCCAGGGCATCTTGGATCAGTGCTTTGTTCTGGGTTTCGTTGTAACTCTGTATTCGATGAGTCTCCAGACTGATTTCCGCGGGGACCACGGCATCCATGCCGTATACAAGACTGAAAGGAGTTTCGCCCGTTCTTTCCTTAGGGTTCGTTCGATACGCCCAAAGTACTGCGCTTAGTTCTTCCACCCATTTCCCTCCAGATCTTTCTAATCGTGATTTAAGGCTTTGGACAAGAATGCGGTTGGTTACCTCTACCTGGCCATTTGCTTGCGGATGATACACCGATGTGAAGTGCTGTTGAATTTTCATCGCAACGCACCAACCCTTAATTTTGGCTCCCATGAACTGGGTACCATTATCCGATATCAGAACCCTCGGCACACCAAAGCGACATACCACGCTTTTCCATATGAACCCCATTACCGCTTCTTCAGTTATTTTTGCCAGGGCTTCCGCCTCGACCCACTTACTGAAATAGTCAATGGCTACAATTAGAAATCTTTTCTGGGCAGGAGCCATCGGAAACGGGCCGACTAAGTCGATCCCCCATTTCGAAAAAGGGCAAGGAGATCTCATTGTTAACAACTCTTCTGCTGGTTGATGGATCAGAGGAGCCATCTTCTGGAATTTCTCACACTTTCTGACAAAGATCTCCGCCTCTTTCCTCAACGAGGGCAAAAAATAACCAGCTCTTAATACCTTACTAGCCAGAGCTCTGGCCCCGATGTGATTCCCACAACAACCCTCGTGTATTTACCTGAGCACCAGAGTCCCTTTCGTTTGTCCTAGGCACCTCAAAAGAGGTTGACCAAACCCTCTCTTAACAGTTCTCCTTTGATCATGCAGAATCTAGCAGACCTGCTTCGTATTTTCGCCGCTTCCCTTTTCTCCTCTGGCAAGACCTTTTGTTCGAGGTACCTTTTTATGGGGGAGCGCCAATCCTCGTGCTCGATAATCACACAAACCTTCTCAACTCCGAACTCCCTCTCTGCCTTTAATAGGGTGATTGTTCGCTCATAACAGTCTACCGCTGAGCTTGCCACCTTTGCTAAGAAATCAGCGCGCCCGTTTTCCTCTCTAGGAATCTGGAGGACTATCAATTCTTTCATCCCCTTGGCTAGCTCTCTAAACCTGGCTAAATACTTCTGCATATTTTCCTCTCTTGTTTCAAATTCTCCACTGATTTGCTTGCAAACAAGTTGTGAGTCTACTTTAGCGCTCAACCGCTCTGCGCCCAAATCTTTCGCCATCTGAATCCCTCTTAAAAGGGCCTCGTACTCGGCGGCATTATTAGAAAACATTGCATCCAATCGTACAGCGAACTCAGCAGACACGCCTGTCGAGTCTATTAGAACAATTCCCGCCCCGCAGCCCTGATTGCAGACAGAGCCGTCAGTGAAAATTATCCATTCCTTCAGCTCATCAGGGGGACCGGTCATTTCCTGCATAAAATTAGCTAAAGCTTGAGCTTTAATTGTTTTTCTGGTCTCAAATGCGATATCAAACTCACTCAGCTCTATGATCCACTTGACCAGCCTCCCTGATGCCTCCGGTTTGTCCATTATATTCTTCAACGGAAGATTAGTTCGCACAATAACTGTGTAAGAAAGAAAGTATGGCCGCAACTTCCGAGCAGTTCCTACTAGGGCTAGCATCGCCCTTTCTACTTCCACGTACCTCACCTCTGCAGCGTTCAAGACCTTGCTCCAAAAGTATACAGGTCTTTGTATTTTGCCTCCTCCCTGATTAGGACAGAGCCGACCGCTTGTTGCCCTACAGATAAATATAGTACCAAGGGCTCTCCTTGGACGGGCTTTGTGAGCAAGGTCTTGCTAGCCAGGTACTCTTTCAGTAATTGGAAGGCCTCCTCGCATTCATCACTCCATTGAAACCTAGCTTTCTTTCTTAAGGCTTGAAAAAATGGCAAGCTCTTTTCCGCAGACCTGGACACAAACCTGCTTAAGGCGTTGATTCGTCCTGCCAAGCATTGCATCTCCTTCACATTCCTAGGCGCGCTCATTTCCATAATGGCCCTCACTTTCTCAGGGTTAGCCTCGATACCCTTTTCTGTGACTATATAACCCAAAAGTTTTCCAGCTCTGACTCCAAACACACACTTCTTTGGGTTTAGCTTCATCTTGTACTTTCGCAAAGTACCAAAGGCTTCCCTTAGATCGTGTACATGTGATGCTGCCTTTATGCTTTTGACTAACATGTCATCCACATATACCTCCATATTCCGGCCGAGCTGATTTTTGAACATTTTATCCACCAATCGCTGGTAGGTAGCGCCTGCGTTTTTAAGGCCAAAAGGCATGACCACATAGCAATATGTCCCCTTCGAGGTTATAAAGCTGACGCGCTTCCAGTCCTCTTTAGCTAGCCTGATATGGTGGTATCCCTGCGAGGCGTCCATCATGCTCAAGAGTTCACAACAAGAGGTGGAGTCCACGAGCTGGTCAATTCTTGGCAGTGGATAATGGTCTTTCGGACAGGCGCGATTTAAGTCACGAAAATCGATGCACATCCGCCAGTCATCTGTCTTTGGGACCAGCACTGCATTAGAAAGCCATTCCGGAAATTGTATTTCCTGAATGTGCCTCGCTTTCAAGAGCTTCTCCACTTCTGCTTCTATGATAGCCTCTTTCTATGGTCCGAAATTGCGTTTTTTCTGTTTGACCGGCTTCATGTCTGGGCGAATATTGAGGCGATGTTCAGTGATTTCAGGGTCTATCCCCACCAAATCTTGGGGGGACCACGCGAAAACATACGCAATCTCTCTAAGCAAAGCCACCAGGTCTGTTAAAACCTCTGGACTAAGAGCCGCGCCCACACGAAGAACTCTGCTCGTATCGCCTGGAACGACCTCTACCAACATTAACCCTTCCTCTCATCTTGCCAGTTCTTGCTGCGGCTGTTCTGTCCGAGCCCTTTTACTCACCCTCTCTTCGTCATTTCGCCGTATACACTCCACATACGTCTGGCCTGAAGCATACTGATCTCCCCTCACCTCGCCGGTTCCTTCCTCAGTAGGGAATTTCATTTTCATATGAAAGACCGAGATTACAGCTTGGAACTGACTCAAGGAGGGCTGGCCCAGCATGACGTTGTACGAAGATGGCGCGTGTACCACCAAGAAACGCACCATCCGGGTCACACGATATGGTTCCTCTCCTAAAGTTACAAGGAGCCTAACCGCTCCTATTGGCTTTAGAGCACCTCCCGCGAACCCTACCAGGGACGTGGTCACCTCTTCAAGCTCAACATCCAATTTCAGCTTCTTGAAACAATCAAAGAATAAGATATCCGCAGAACTCCCTGTATCCACAAAAATTCTTCGCACATTGTAGTTAGCGATAGTGGTTGTTATGACCAGGGCATCCATGTGTGGAGCTAATATTCTATCGCAGTCTTCTGCGCCAAATCAGATGTTCGGGGAAGAAGCCAATTGCCCGACCTCTCAGGGTGCCCTGATCAGGTCCTTGGCAGCCCTGACGTAACTATGATGAGCTCTTTTAGAGTGCTCATCCAGCTCTCCTCCTGTGATCATTTGGACTTCTCCGTGAATGACCTGGGCGTGATCGGATTTTTTCCCTTTTGTTCGCATTCTATCCTGGTCTCCTCTACCTTGTCGAGATCGGTCATAATTTTTGTTGCCTGTTTTGTTTTCTTCTTTTCTCATCCGGACATACTCCTTTAAATGTCCGGCCTAAACCATTCTTTTCAATTCGTCCTTCAGGTGTGTGCATTCATCCGTATTGTGCCCATACTCATTATGGAAGCGACAGAAACGATCCGACCTTTCTTTTCTTGGTTTCTGTGAGTAAGTCTTAGGCCAATTGAGCTCTGGGTGGTGCTCTATTGCCTGCAGTATTTCACCTTGAGGTGTGGCCAGGGGAGTATATTTATCAAATCGAGGTCTACCCATTGACAGCTCTGGCCTGGGCTTTTTTGTCGCGACTCTATCGTCCCTGTCATACCTCTCTCTCTTTCGTTCCCCGTCATCTTTGAGTTTCAAGGCTTCTTCTAAGTGGATGTATTTTTCAGCTCTCTCCAAGAGCTCTCCAAACTTCAATGCTAGCTTTACTACCAGTGACTGAGAGAATTCTCCCTTCCTCAAACCTTGTGCCAGAGCATTTACAAGCAGCTCTTCCGACGCCGAGGGCACTTACAGCTTTGTTGTCGTGAACCTATTGATGTAGGCACGTAGGCTCCCATTCTCTTTCTGCTTTAAACTAAAGAGCTCGAGCGGCATTTTTTGATACTTCCTACAGCTCATAAACTGATGTAGGAAGGCCGAGCTGAATTCATCAAAGTTGCTGATAGATCTCGGTGGAAATTGGCTGAACCAGAGCTGTGCCGATTTGGTAAAGGTCATTGGAAAGACCCGGCACATAACTGAAACGGAAAATTTATGTAGCGCCGCTGCTATCTCAAAACGGTTGAGGTGGTCTGCTGGATCCGTCGTCCCGTTGTATTCAAAACCCAAGGATCGATAGGACGCTAGGACGTCATCGCACATGACTTCCTCCGTAAACGGGGTGCCTCGCCGTGCCGGCGTTGCAACTGCACCCACCATTTTCTTCCTAAATTCACGCACCTCTTTCTGCAGGCTTTGCATCTGCTCAGCCAGGCAGGGGTTAACCTGGCTGGCAGTGTCGCCGTCAGATGTGGCAAGATGCTCTTCTCTGTCTGGCTGGTGGACTCGCTCCGTACGCCGAGCGTGCAGTGGCTCTGTTTCTGCCGCCGGGGTTGCCCGCGCCGGCAGTGTACTGGACGGCGGCGTTGCCATTTCCGCAAATTTTTCCTCGACCGCCGCCTCTACAGCTTTGCCGATCAACTCTGACAGCTGTGTTAGAAGCGATTCATTGAGAGAGACACCCACAGCCGCAGCAGGCCCCCTCAGAGGTGGTGGTGTGGAGCTCGGCGGAGCTGCCATGGCCGATCCCGTTGCATCTGGTATCGATGATGATCCTGGTGCTTGCTGTGTGTAAGCATGCATGGCGGAAATCGGAGTGCCACCCAACTCCCCTATCAAACTTCGCTTCAAACCGTCCGAAGTCATCCTCACATCTTAGCTCGATCGCCTTTCCCACAGACGGCGCCAATTGTTTCAGCCCAAAAAGTGGACTACCGGTACCAAGAATAACACCTGAAAAACCCAAGAGCTTCCCAAACCTACACCACAAACACGAGTTAGAAAGGACCACCGGTGGTTTTCCGGTGGAAACCTCTCCGATGCTTAAGTCAGTCAGCGTTTGAGGTGTTTTCTAGAAAATAAGAAGGAATGCTTCGAGAGAATAACATACCTCTCTCAGCCTTGGGGCTGAGATATTTATAGTTTCTCCTAGTGGGGACCCCAGCCGGGATCTCAGAAGCACATGCCGCGAATCAAGGGCCGTTTTGGCAACCAATTCTGACAAGTGGTCCCACTTGTATCCTTGCCGGGAATCTAAGAAACAGGTCTCCCCTGTCCCAGGCCATCCTTATTTCCTTCTCCTGTATTACCTTGGTATTAATACCAGACTTGCCTCTAGTCAGGTCTTTCCTTGTTTCAGGTCTTCCTTAATCCGTATTATCTCGGCTCTTTAGGATTCCAGCAGAATTTAAGGAACCAGAACTGTCGTGATCCAGCTCTTCTTTCCTTTTGTGTCACTGCCGTTCAACAGGTCAACTCTTGCTATAATGAAGACGAGCTCTATTCCTCAGGGGACTCAATTAGGTCTTTTACCCAGACCATGCTAAACTTCAGTCCCCGGAACTTCATCTCGGCATAATCTTCAAACTTTGTGATCTCTTCAAGATAGCTGAGCCAGGAGGGATCCCGAGCGATAGCCACCTCTTCTTGACATTCTGTTTTAATCGAGAGGGTTAATTAGATCTTTCATAGAGACAGAGCTATTCTAGCCCTCTCCTAAATTATCTAATTATTCTGAGTCAGAGCTACCCCAAACCAGGTCTGGCATATATGTTGCCCTATCAAAATCCTAGCAAAAAGTAACAATGCCACAAAGCCCATGACAACCAGGGTCAATTATGATTTAATATCAAACTTATAAGTTACAAGCTCTTTCAGAGTTCACTTTGAAATGGTCATGATTAATACAAGCCAGCTTATATGTTTTAACTAAAAGTTCACTAAAGTAAGAGAATCCCTCAAATGAAAAATGAAATGGCCGTACACTATCTATTGTGTGACTTGGATTTATTGTAAAATCACAACGAGATAAATAATACCAATATGTTAATGTCCAATTATTTTTCAATGTTCAGTATTAGCTAGATAATCCTGAATTAAGGTAGTTCCTACACAAGAATGATGCACATAAACTGACCGGAAACAACACAAAATATGAAAAAAAATTTGTCACAAAAAATTTATATACTCATATCACACAAGAGCGACACATAGTTTTGTACTTTAATAGAAGAACCACACAAGCACCACAACCACTTGGAGAACGTTAGAGGATGTACAATATTGAGAGTTTAAGTTTCAAAGGTAAAAAAGAACTAGAATGGATGAGCCTTAATGAACTAGTTTTTAAGAATTATTGTTTCAATCATTAGCCTCAAAAGTCCAGATGAGCCAAATAGATGAAAGATATCAGAGAAAAAATAAGTTGCCTGAAACTGGTCCATTTCGGTCTGGACTGGGAAATTACGGGTTTGGACAGGATTGGACCAGAACCCGAAATGTGGGATATTTAAGGACCGTGTACCGAAATGGAAAGTCACTGGACCGATCGGGGTTTCTGGTCCGGACCAAATTTGCACACCCCTAAGTGTAACTACTAATGGCCAAGCAGTGGAAAAAAGTACAATGACATAAATAAACACAAAACAACTAACAGAGGCCTAACGGAAGCTAAGTTCATTACCTAAACTATGATCTTCATCTAAAACTTCATAAATACATAATCAAATTAGGGCACATGAATATATCAGATTGGGGCATTTGTGAATTAGGAAATTGACCTCAAAATACTGAGTTAAACACATACTAAGGGAGCTTGGAATCTCTGTATAATGCTTTGAAATTATAAAAATAAGCTAAAAATACATAATCGAGTAGGAAATTGTGGCCACAATAATAGAACTACTAACCTTTGATTAAGCTTTCTGCTTAATGGGATGACAAAACAAGGTGTGTGCAAACTCGGGAATGATTCGGCCGAACGAGGATTGGAACAAAGCGATGGCGAAACAATGGAGGCAAAGGCGGCAGCAATCGGTTTGTGGCGGTGCAAGAGCTTTTGCGACAAGAGGAAATTTCGCGACAAACTAAAAAAAATTGTAGATGGCTGGATTTCACAGCTGTGGCTGTAATTATGGTTAGCTTTCTAGCTTCAAGTAAAAAACCAGCAATAGCAATAGATATCCATCGTGGGGGAGGATGAGGATAGAGAATTTCTCCCCACGATCCCATGATTTTTTTTCTTTTTACCTTCATTTTACCAGATTTTCTTTGTTTGTTTGTTTTTAACAGAAAGAGTACAAATTAGCCTCAACCTTTTACTTCAAGCTCAATTTGGCCCTTGAACTAAGTTTTTGTTAAATTAGGCCCTTGAATTTTAAAATAAATCAAGTAAGCCTTCAATTCAAGTTCTTGACAAAAAAGACTTATGAATATCAAATTAACTATTAAATACTGAAAAACATCTAGTAAATCTAGAAAAAAATAACAAATTAAGCCATGAGTTCATTTAAGTAAATAAAAAAATTAAATGAGCCATAAATTCATTTAATAATATACCGGCTCTGTAACTAAATTATGAGATGAATATTTGTATTTTTTATTTACTTTGATAACAACTTGTTATTGCATAATTTATAATTTAAATATATCATATTAATATTCTTAATAAAAAAATCATAAAATATATAAAATAATTCTAACAAACATAAAATTATTTTAAATAATATAAATTACTATAAATAAATTTAAAGAATAGTTTAACAAATTTGAGAAAATAAAATTCAAAAACATAAATATTATAAAGTAATATAAAATGAGAATGGTATTATTTATTGTATTATTATATATTTATAGGTTTCTTTTTTAGTTTTACATATTTAT
The DNA here is from genome assembly GCA_014905375.1 of Phtheirospermum japonicum. Lineage (NCBI taxonomy): Eukaryota > Viridiplantae > Streptophyta > Magnoliopsida > Lamiales > Orobanchaceae > Phtheirospermum > Phtheirospermum japonicum. The sequence continues at coordinate 358,235 of BMAC01000033.1, read as the reverse complement.
AATATAAATTTTAGAATTTATTATAATTTGTGTATGATTTCAAATTTTTTTGAGATTATTTTATATTTGTTTTTTCATTTTTAGAAATTTACTGAATAATTTTTTAGAATTGAAATTTTTTATTGTTTTCTTATTGAGTTAAATATATATTTTTTCCATGATTTATTTTATATTTTATAATTTGTTTTTCTGGTTTATTAAATAAGTATATAGTATTTAGCTATAATTTGATATTTTTATGCAATTTTAAAAATTCTTGAGATTACTTTATATTATTTTCCAACATTTCTTGATTTCTTTAATTTATAATTTTCAAGAATAATAATATATTTTAGTTTTATTTTTAATTTTTCAATCTTTTTATATTTTAGTAATTTTACGTTTAAATATGTTTTAATTTTTCTGTTAAAGGTTAATTTGGTAATTATATAATTAAAATAATACAAATTATTTCATAAATATAGCACAAATTGGTACAATCATGTTTTATTAATTTTCCACTTGTGCTACAAATAAGTGGATGAAATTGAATTGTAACCATATCTAATGGTAAAAATAGGTTTTCGTGACCACAAACAGGTACAAAAGGTACCTGACATAAAAAGATCAATTTTTATTTAATAATTATTTTGTGATTAATAATCTACTTTTGACATTGAAATTTGAAGTCTTATATAGTACATTTGTTAAAAATCAATTTGGCATGCATTAATCAATACAACTATGTATTATATAAAAAATGGATGGCCACTTTGATTATATAATTAATTTGGGCTTATAGTTTTCATGAAGTCTTTGAAATTAGAATAAAAATGATAATTTGTGAAAATATAATTAAATGTTGCCAATCAAATTAGGCTTGAAATGAATTAAATATATCCAATAAAAATTGAAATTTAAATAAGAGAATGCAATAGAATGTTCATGATAGTTAAATAAAGTAAAATAAAATATGGGATGTTACAATAATTATGTTTTATTTATTTTATTATTTATAGCCTTTTTAGTTGTAGTTTAGTTACTTTTAGGATTTAGTAAATGATAACTCATGATTTAAATTATTTTTAATTTTATTTCTATAAAATTAATGTGAAAAAATATTTATTTTATATTATTTACACTATTACTATCTTAGTGATTTTTTTATTTTTAATTTTTAATAAATATTTATAATTAAAATATATTTCTTATATACATTTACCATATTTCATATTTTTTAATTTTATTATTTAATTTATTATTTTATAATATTTCTTTGGTTTTTCTTATTATTAAGTAATTATTTAGAATTCATAATATCTTAATCCAATTTTAAAATATTTTAGGGTCTATTTTATATTGTTTATAAAATATATATTTTGTGTGAATTTTTTTAATATTAATTTAATTAATATATATTTATAATTTAAATACAAGTTTTTGTATTTATTTAGTTAATTTTATAACTTTTTCAAATTTATATTACAAGTATTATATTTCTATTGGTTAAAAGTTGATTGAGTAATTGTATAATTATGTTGATATAAATTATTTCTAAAATAAAAAGTAAAACAAAGTGTGACTAAAGTACAACTAGATTATTTAGTTATACTTAAACAGATTGACGTGATTGAATTATGACACAATGTAACTTTGAGGTACATGTTGACAAACAAGTACAACGGGTATCGATAACTAGAAGAGCCCAAATTAATTATAAGATTTTCACATTGTTTTTGAATACAAAAAAAAAAAACAAGGAGATGCACTCAGTGATCTGTAATAAAAATGACTAATATGATTGTTTCGCGACTAACTAAACGGGAGAGTTTGAAACTATTGTTATGTGATGATAACAAGTTAAACTATAATTAGACATATAATGTACTCTGCAAAATGTTGTTTCATAATATATATAAAAGTGGAGTTATTTACCTTCGATTTGTTATAGGGAGGGGATATATAAGTTCACCCCAATTAAAAGAAGTTAACAAAAATGCCAAAATTACCCCCAAATACTAAACACTCCCTAATCTTTCACCACCACTCCAACTCTGTTGTTAGCGCCGGCCATCACACCATGCCATTGCCCCACCGCCGAACAGGAAGAAGAAAAAACGGTGACGGGTGATGAAAGGTAAGTGACGGATTAGGAAGTAAAGGGCAAGAAACAGATGCAAAATATGAGTGTTCGTATTAGGTTTATCAAATAGAACTCATGTGTTCGAACTTTTTGATCGAACGATACAAAGTTATTCAAAAAATATTTTCAAACAACCCCTTTTTTAGGCTAAAAGAGGCGCTCAAATCAATTTTCTTATATGTATTTTGTGCTCTGATGAATTTTTCGAACATGTTGTGTTCAAATAGATTTTTAGAATATGTATTTTGTGTTAGAAAAATTATTTTGAACGGTTTTTCTTTCAAGGTATTTTTTTCTTTTTTCTTTCTTCAATGGTACGGTGGCCATGGCGGCGACGACAATGTATTTATGTGTGTGTGTTTTATTGATGTTCTTCAATAGCTGGCGGCCATGGCGGTGGCAGCAGTGATGGACCGCTACTGGAGTGGTGGTGGAGAGTTGAAAGAGATGAAATATTTAGGGGTTTAGGGTTTGAAGGTAATTTTGACATTTTTGTGATAACATTTGTAGTTGTGAACTAATAAATAAACAAGGTGCGTATATCCGGGCCCTTTGTTTTAAATTTGCTTATGTTCACCAATAACCGTGACTTGAGTATTTTAAGTTATTATATTATATTAATAAATCAATAATATTACACTTACATCAAATGAACTTATACCATCCATTTTATTCGCTCCGTTTATAGAGAGGGGTTAAGCACTCGTAAAATGTTATTTTAATATTATAAAATAATTATATATTTCTTGTGAGTTATTTTTAATATAAAAATAATATCTTTTTCTCAAAAATATAACTTAATATATAATCTCAACAAATAAAGTATAAGGCCCAACAAGTATCAAGCAAAAATTATAATTTATAAAACACAATAGAAAACAACGAATAATATAGTACTCTATAATAGTATATAATAAAATGTTAAAATTTTGTAAGAATGTCTAGAAACAATTAGTAAAACTAATCAATATCGTATCAGATAATATAAATTGAAAAACAAATATCACAAATTAGTAAAAAAACTTTTAAACGATAACTTTTTATGAAAGTTAATTTTTTCTTGTTAATTTTTTCTTATTATTGAGAAAATATGATAGGAAAATATGCCATCTCATCATTTTGCGTAGTTATCTCGATAGGGAGTCGGCGCAGTTATATTCTGTTGATGGGAAAAAAAAAGCTCGGGAGAGAAGGAAGTCGTAAAAGTCATCTTATCAATTTTGCGTAGTTATAAAAAACAAAATATGCCATTTAATCAGTTTTGCGTAGTTATATACTCCCTCCGTCCCAAAATAATGGTCCTCGATTGGTTTTACACAGATTAAGAAATGAGTAGTTTATATAGTTAAGTCATTAATTTAATTAGTATTTTCCAATTATACCCTTTTTGAATTTATTAATATCAATTAATAATTATAAAAATCAGTGTTGGAATTAGTATATTTGTTATTGGAATAGTAAGATTTTGCATTGTAATCATTAATTCTCAACTTACGAGGTAGAAAACTAGTATTTCAAGAATATTAATTAAGGGTATGTGTGGAAATGAAAAATTAATGATATGTTAAATAGTATTTCAAGAATATTAATTAAGGGTATGTGTGGAAATGAAAAATTAATGATATGTTAAATATGGTAACTAGACTATATTTGTGGGACGGACGAAAATGGAATACTGGACTATCTTTGTGGGACGGACGAAAATGGAATACTGGACTATCTTTGTGGGACGGAGGAAGTATTAGTAAAAAATAAAGATATTGGTGAGAAAAAAAGGCGGAGGAGTCAGTAGAAAAGAAAACATGATACTGGATTATTTTTGTAGGACGGAGGGAGTATTAATAAAAAATAAAGATATTGGTGAGAAAAAAAAAAGAAAAAATAATTATAAGAAAAATAAAAATAAATATTTAAAAATAAATATAAATGCGTAAAAACACATCAATTTTGTGTAAGTAGAGAAAGAATAATAACATGAGAAATAAATATAAATTCATATTTTTTATATAAAACCACGTAGAAGCATAGATTTTCACATGGAAGCATAAATTTATAGGAACTTGCGTGGAAGCATAATATTGAAATTGTACCCTGAATTATAATATAGGTGGATTTTGTTACCTCTCCATTCAAATGGTTAAGTTGATACCTTAATTGCTTTGTTTATAAATAAAGAATTTATCAACTTCATATCTCCTTATTTACACCTTATTTACCCCAATAAACTCAACTAAGCTAATATACTAATTGTTATTTTTCAAAGGGTCCCATTAGAATTCCTTTCTGCACTCAATTGGAAACATACATTATTAATTTACAAATATTTCACGTAAATGTACATACACAATTTTGGTGGGAACAATATCACAAATCCAGGAAGAATACACAAAAAGGACAATTAAACAAGAACTATTTCCAAGATACAATCCACCCAAACGATGCCTTTATTATGTTCAAAGCAAAATGATGCACAAATCGTCTCGTAAAATAAAATGCCGATTGCGCCCTTTCACGGGCTTTTTTTTCAGACCTCCTACTCGGTCTCGGCACTTGCGAACCGGTGATAGGCTTCTGAAGCGGTTTTAGGGCAGCCATAATCTCAGCAAATGATGGCCGTTGATTCGGATCTCTACAGGATAATATATAAATAAGCATCACCACAGTAACTAATATGCACCCACAGACAGGTGAATATACGAAATGAACTAACAAAAAATAAAATGAATTATCTTTCAAAATTATACAAACTCGATCGGGATTTTATTCATGAAGATCGGCCAAAATAGTTTAGATGAATCAACTCTAAATTAAACATTTTTGTTAAGATGAAACAATCACTACACAGGATTGCATAAAGTTTGATAGAAGAAAAATTAAATATTAAAAGGGTTAGTTACAAAAAGTACCATCAAGGTTTCACCTAATTACAGGGGGGAAATACTATCAAAATTACAAATAATACCTCCTAACACTGAATCAAACATCAGGGGTATTTATGTAGTTCTGAAAGTTTGCTGAGTTTTTTGTAACAAGCGTGCGTTTTGTAATTATACTATATTAAATACTCACGTTTGCCAGCATTTCATGATTATATCGGGCAACAGCTGGATCCATATTGTCGGGTATGTCGAGACGACGATGCTGAAACCCTACGACACTGACGACTTGCATGGGGCTCATTCCTCCCCAAGGTTGATGCATCGTACAAAGCTCCAACAGTATTACACCAAAGCTATAAACGTCATATCTGCATATATTGAAAACAAATGTAAGAAAAGTTTTTTAAAAAAAGTTACTGACGACCCTTTTTAACATTTTTTGATTTCTTTAAAATAATCCCATTATAGACAAAGCGTGAGTAATAAGAGGGATACATACTTCTCGTTGGATGGTTCATTTCTTAGAACTTCTGGAGCCATCCACTCTGCCTGAGAACAACAAATACAAGAGAGTATTTAGCAAATGGACCCCACCATGGTATTAATCCACCTAAATATATGCAAAGCTAACTTATCAAATTTGCAGCATATACAACTCATAGATATTGTCGGCCCAGAATTATCGGAAGATGCAAAATTTGAAGGAAAAAAAAATCTTCAATGAACACAGTTAACAAATGGATACATGGAAAAACAGCTCTGAAGTCAAACTAGTTAATTTGCCTCGAATAACTGTGATGTTTTTGTAAGTTTCAAGGGGAGTTTAAAAAATAAATGCTTATGAAGGGGGTAAATGTAAACTAAATTAAATCAGGGGTATTTTTGAAATTCAAAAATTAGCTTCATTTCTTTTTCTTTTTTTTTTTTGGGAATTAGGTCAAACTTCGGGGGGTAACTTTTGTAACTAAACCTTGTGTTTATTAACTGACGTGGAAACCGAGCACACACTAAAGTGATCTCCCGTTACATTACTGTTTAGCATCACGTACTAAACTTTAACACGAACCACCGACTAAAAATCAGCATCATGTTTTGGAGGTAAGATGAAATATTAAGACACGCTAGCTAGCTCTTTTCCACAACAAATACAGGCGCATTGTAAATTTTGAATTTACTTTTGAACCTTAAATCACAACAAACAACCTTTTCACGAAGGTGAAACTTGGCAACCAAACATCTCCAAAGGCATGAGAGTAATATGGCCAACAACAATTTAGCTATCTTCTACAAAAATGGCTGATAATACAACAAAAATTAGCTGGTTGCATGATTGGATCATCATGCTGTTCTTTGAAGAGAGAAGGTATCAAAGGACACAAGCACATCTTGAGACAGTGACAAAGATGCTATAGAAAGGAAACACGTATTCCAGCATAGAATCATATGAACGTGTCGCAATTGAAGTTAATGGCAGAAACAAGCCAGTTTATTGGATACAAAACTTTCGAATTAAGCAACTCGTACCATAATGACCACAATTTAAAAAAAAAAAAAAAAACGAGCCCAGCTTACCGTCCCAGCAGTAGACCTTGAAGAAAGAAACGTGCTATGCTTCATTCTTGATAATTCAAAATCGCAAACCTGGTGAAGGAAATAATAATACGTGGTGTAGGTTAAAAATCAAATATAGGGAAAATTACAAAAACAACCCTTGAGGTTTGGCCCAAAATTTTTTTTGAACACCGCTATTTTTGAAAATTACAAAAACCACCATGAAATTACATCCGTCTTACAACTTTGCACCTGCCGTTAGTGGGGCTAATGGAAATTGCTGACGTCATAAAATATTTTTACAATTACATCCCTCAAATTTTCTGAATATTACAAATAATCCCAAGTTTGCGTCTCACATTTTACAATTACAACCCTCATATCAAGTAAAAAAGTGCACCAGACCGGACAGCGAATGAAGTATTGAAGACAGTGTAGCAATGCAGAAAAGCAAAAATGGAGCTGGAGGAATTTGAGAGAACCGTCTTTCTACTGTAAGGAATATATATAATTTTATTCTAGGGTTAATTTTGGCAATTAGTTTTTTACAGAAACATTGTCTTATTTAGTAGGGAAGTAGATCTCAAGAAACTGTTATAAGTAATTTTTGTAACTAAGTAGTAATTAACTCCCCTTTTTATTGTAGTACCGTTGAACAAATGATAGGTAATTTTAGTAAAATCTCAAGAAACTGTTATAGGTAGTTTTTGTAACTAAGTAGTAATTAAATCTTCTTTTTATTGTAGTACTGTTGAACAATAACTGTAACCTACAAGCTGTTTAGCAAACAACTTGCTGCTGGATCTAAAAAATAGATCCAATAAATCTGAAACACAAATAATGGCTTAGAATTGCAGCCACCAAACCAACAAATGCACCAATATGTTGTTGCTAATTTTATTGCTAGTTAAATCATTTAATTCATGTAATTACACATGCGCTGCATATGAACATAAATAAATAGGCTTGTGATTGCATAATTTAAAACATGGTCTATCTATCTTAAGAACAAAGAGAGCAAATAGCTACCAAAGCAGCTGAGGGCAATCACGAAGTGAGAAATTTATAGAGTACGATTAGAAGCAATATTCAGATTAATCAGATTTAAAGTAGAAAACCCAATTTTTCAAAAAAAAAAATCATTATTTTTTCCCAAAAGAAAAACCAGAAAACAGACAATCATCATGCGACTCATTTTCAAATTATGTCATCTTCGAGTATCTATCAACTAATTACCCGAAAACACCTTATAATTGTATATATAATTATAACACGTATTTAAAAAAAAAATCAAAAACAACAATTTCAAACTCAAGAACATGGAGAACAACAGTATAAATAAATCCAATTTCCACAAACCACCCATCCCATATCCTCGAACAAAATCCTCATATTTCCAACCAAGCCCAGCTCACATTTTTTTTAGAAAAACATACACATACACACACACACAAAAAAAAAAAAAACTCAGGAAAGCAAAAATAAAATAAAATTAATAAACCTGTCCGGTGGCGATAATCACGTCATTAGTTCCTTCGAAATAGAGCATTTGAACTCCTCCAGCACTGTGCCACAATCTATTTCTTGATTACAATGATGATTGCGAAGCTTCAGAAAAATGGTTTTATTCGATTTCAACTCCTTAAAAAAAAAAAAAAAAGACAATCATTGTGAGGATTAAACCAATGTGAATTTTGATTTGGCCATGCTCTTCCTCTGAGGGTGAATATAGATGGGAAGAAATTCAGAAATTTTGTGGTTGCGGATTCTGAAATGGACAAGACAAGAAAAATATTTAAGAAAAAGAACATTGAGGCCAACATATATTCCAAGTTATATAGACACTATTCCAGATCAAACACATTGAGACATGGCCACATTAGGCATATTCACGAGAATAAGGTGTTCATTACTAATGACGAGAAATTCAATTTCAGAAGATACAGGGTGAATTTGGGGAACTTTCAAAAGTTTCTAGTTCTACTGCTAAAAAAATAACAATTAATTGAAAACGCATCATTATACTGCTGAATTCAAATTGTTGATTTCAGTTGAATAACTTCAGATCAATATTGTAGTTCAAAAATTGCAAAGATGGGCGCCACCAAATACAAGACCAGAAACTGTTAATTTCAAACCCATAAATCCATTCCTTACTAAATAAAACGCCATTAAAGTAAAATAAATGCTCAATCGGCAAAAATAGCAAGAAATTAAACGCATGCAACCAATAAATCCCCAAAAATAAAAAATAATAAACAAAATCGAATCGGAGAAACAGAACATCAAAAAAAAAAAAAAAGGAAAAGATGAAATAATTACTCGGAACTGGAATATTCATACATCCTCCCGCTGCTGGAATAAATGATAATAGCAACATCAGCATCGCAACTGGAAATTGTGGTTCGCCTGGAAATTGTCGAATTCCTAAACGCCTCATAATGTGCAGACCGTGTTGCCCGTATCGCTATCGGTAGCTAGGGTTTTGCTCTGGCAACTTTGGAAGGGGCGATAGCTTTCCATCTTCTTCTTCGTCGGGAGGAAAGTTGAGATTTTGGACGAAGTCAGTGTTATTAGACAGGTTTTTGGAAATGGCCAGGAACGTGTATAATTTACCTGCTATAGCAGGTTTTCCTTCTTTTTAGTAGGTCATGGGTATTGTTACTGTGCCACCCAAGTACACACTGTTCAAATTATGTGGCATTATATGATTGGTTTAACTACTTAGGGTACCATACCCCCAAAAAGTAGTAAATGTACTGTAGACAAATCCTAAGCAAAAAAAAAAAAAAAAAAAAAAAAAACCACAACGGAATCAAGAGATACTAAGAAAAATAAATCCAATATGGAAATCAAAACTTCGCGTGTTAATCAACATTCATTAGCCTCCAAATAATTGATCCTTAATTGTGAAACAAAGCTTACCAGGCTTTAAAAGGTCATAATTTTATGTGGCAAATACTTGGGTGAGACCGGTCTCATACTATGAGACCACTTTTTACCATACCCACCTACCCATTTGACCCAACACTCATCCAAACCACAACCCGCCCCATTAAGATATAAAACAATAAAACATAATATTATCTCTCATTTTCTCTCTCTCTCTCGTGCACACTCACTGAGATTACAGATCCAATTCCAACTTATCTCCGTCGCCCGCCGCCTGCTACCGCCCATCGTCGCCTACCACCAACATTTGAAATTGATAATCTCGTTGCCCTCGTTCTGAGTTTTTTGGTGAAAAAATCAGACTCTTTTTTCTCTATCTTTCACCAACATTTGAAATTGATAATCTCGTTGCCCTCGTTCCGAGTTTTTTGGTGAAAAAATTAGACTCTTTTTTCTCTATCTTAGAGCACTTTTTTTTTTTTTACAGATTTGAGAGCTGAAGTCGAAGGTATGGAAATTATAATTCGGACGACAAACTACCTATGAAAGATGAGGAATTGATGTCTGATTCTGGGAAAAAAAAAAGGCAAGCAACAACGTCAGATTCCAATCAAATTGAATTTGGTTTTGAGAGACTTCTGGTCGAAATTGGGAATTTTATTTCCCATTTTAGGTAAAAATTTGTGATTACTGGAATTTAGTTTGTCTCTGGTTATGGAATGTTGRTGTGTGTTTAAATTTTGGTTATCAAATCTTGATTTCTCGTGTTGCCCTTATTTTTGTTGCATGTTCGTTGTTAAATTGCCATTTAATACCCAGCTTATTGATTATCCTGTTTAATTATTTATTTTACTACAGCTTATTATTGGAGGTCTTGATTTTCGTTAAGGATTTGTGGCGATGATGGAAGTTCGTGCTGATTGATATTATACACGGATGTATATTTTCAAGATTAGTACTKAAGATTTGGTTTATTACTTGAAACTTGAGTTTCTATATTTAGATATTGTAAGGTGATTTTAGTTTTTGAATTGGAGAAACATGAATCTCTTTTCGATTAAATAATGGAATATAACTAGGTATCTGAAAGGAAGAGTGCTTCCTGGGCGACCAGATGGAGTAGGGTTGTCTCGACGGTCAACGAAAAATCTTCTCGAGAAGGATTTTGATCCAATTTGCGAAGAAGTTGCTGACAAATACATTGGAGAAGGCTAACAGGACTATGATCAGATGATGAACCCTGCATCGTGTAATTTCATGGTTGTGTGATAAAATGCGGGTCCCAGATGGACCGATCGTTGAACATACCCAATCATGAAAATCACAGTTTGTTTACATCGAAACATTTACTCTGATTATTTCATGAAAATCGTGGATTGAGAAATTGTGAAACTGCATAGCTGAGGAGCTAGCCTCGCCGGTCGTAGCCATCGGGAATAAGGACTTGATGGTGTCGGCGATAGCGTCAGAGTCCAGAGACGGAGGCAGGATGCTTGAAATCTGCTCATTTCCACCGCCGAGCATCGCCATTGCTCTCTTACCCGAAGAACCTACAGAGATGTCGGAGATCACTTGGTGCATGTTGTGTTGCTGCTGCTGCTGCTGGTGGTTTTCTTGTTCGGGATTTCTCCAAGAATTCTTTGTCTCAAAAGCAGTGGCGGCAGTGGTGGCGTTCGGCATGGAGGCGATGGGGTGTCAGGCAGAAAGCTCGGCTAGCTCGTCAATGGCGGCCTTATCCAGACATGAATTCGAGCCCTCGTGAGAAGATTGAACTCCGTGTGAATGAAGATGGTGAAAAAATGTATATTTGTAAGATGAAATCGAAATAATTTTTTTATTATGAAAATGGTAGATTTGTGAGATGAAAATGAAATAATTTTTTTGTAATACTTTTACTGTAATATGTGATACTTTAAGTCGATGTTATGATACTTTTAAAAATTGTATATTATGAGTTGTGACTACAATTTTTTGTGATACAATGAGTGGATAATGTGATACCGAATGCCAGTTATGTTGATACTTCTGCTTGAGACTGTGATATAATCAAACTGGCAAATTTTATGAAGTGTGCCCCGAAGATTTTGGAATACTTTTAGGGAATAGTATAATACTTTAATCTTATTTTGTAATACTTTTACTTAACTATGTTTTATTTTAAAAATAGGTATAAAAAACTTGTGATACTTTTAACAATGTTTTGTAATACTTTAACAATATTTTGTAATACTTTATCAATGTTTTGTGTTGCTTTTAATTTACAGTATAAAACTATAATATACAGTATTACTACTTAAGAATTGTAATACTTTTAATTTAGTTTGTGATACTTTTAATACACTTTGTAATACTTTTAAATAATTTTGTGATACTTTTTCTATAATTTGTGATTCACTATATTTGTGATACTTTTCACATTTTCTCATTGACCAATCAATTAACTAATTCTATATAAAAACTTATGATACTTTAACAAACTTTT
>BMAC01000033.1:292573-345002 GCA_014905375.1 Phtheirospermum japonicum | reverse complement strand
TCACAAAAAATTATAGTCACAACTCATAATATACAATTTTTAAAAGTATCATTAACATCGACTTAAAGTATCACATATTACAGTAAAAGTATTACAAAAAAATTATTTCATTTTCATCTTACAAATCTACCAATTTCATAATAAAAAAAAATATTCGATTTCATCTTACAAATATACATTTTTCACCATCTTCATTCACACGGAGTTCAATCTTCTCATGAGGGCTCGAATTCATGTCCGGATAGGGGGATTTCAAGTTCAACACCATCCCGACGGGCTACTGTTGGCATGTCTCTCAATATCAATTTCTTGTAGAGGGCTGACCTTTCATCTCAAATAAAGCAAAAGGAAGTAAACAAACATATTTCAACAGCAAAAAAAAAAAAAAAAAAAAAAAAAAAAAAAAAAAAAAAAAAGACGTCAAAGAGCATAGTAAAATTCATGTACTAGACATTTTTAGAAAAAGATAGATTTGTATAAATCATACGTTAATGAACTATTAACTTTTTGCTATGATGACGTGAACCACACAAATTACCTCAAGAAATCATATTCATAATTTCAAAACCATACTAGAATCACAGAGAAAACTCAAGTCGGGACATAAGGTGCAAATGAAAGCAGCTYCACTCTCTCGACGAGGCAATCTGTCGAGAGCTCGCTTCGGATGAAAGAAGAATACATCGAAGGGATATTTGAATCCCCAAAAGTTAATGAAAAGTCGATACCCGAAAAACTAAGAGTTTCTTTTGGTCAGACAGCCAGCTCGATCCAGCTATTTCTCGTTCCCATTACGGATGCTTTGGCCGGTGGATTGAAGGTCCCCCTCGATGGAACATTTGAAAGGCTGTTTATGATCTCTTATCTTGACGGTGAGATCCTAATTATAAAAGATGCTTCTGGAATACCCGATGTTCTTACAAGATTACATCCCGGACCATCACCTGTGCTCGAGCCAATTGCCGAATATGAAGGTTGAAAAAGCACAATTAAAATAAGATAACAAATGTTGTACGAATCTATTTACTATTTCGTTTTATTTATTCAATCAGCTATCGTATTGTTATGAATYTATCATGAAACAAAATTAGTTCCATCATCAAAAATAAAAAACATATAAACATCGTAATCGGACCAAATATCCACATCAGCAAATTCGTTGCGATATTAAGCGATTAAGCCCAACGTGATATMYGAATTTTATAACCACTACAGTTAAGAACTTCACWAATACTAGAAGAAGTATCACAAATGTAAGTAGAAATATCACATCRCCAATATCACATTGCAGTTAACTCAGGACACTAGTAAAAAGTATCACAATTACCTATAAATACATCACAAATATAATAAAAAGTACCACACAATAACAATATATTGTACATGCATCGATAGAAATTGAAGGACAACATTAATGGATTCCATAATGGGATGTTAAAAAAAATAAATTGAAGAATTATGTTTTAGATTAGGTTAAACTAGCAAATTGATTGTTCAGTCCACTGGAGTTGGAATTGTTTAAAAATGAAATAGTATTCAATTAGTAAGAAAAATATAATTCATCAATTTAACAACAAACATTAAGGAGAAAAAACTCTTACTCAATAATCAGATTTTGGTGCTACAAATCACCGTAGATCGGAGATCACATTCGACAGATTAATAGATTTAATCCAAATCTTTCTATCGATCGGAGCAATAAATTGTGATTTCGGATTCGAATCTGGAATGAACAAGAAAGGGAACGGTGGTAGCGGCGTCGAGAGGTGGCGGCAGCGTCGAGGGGCTGTAGCCGGCAGGGAAGATCATTTACATATCTGTTAGTTTGTGTGAAAAGGAACGATGGTAGCTGCAGTCGGCAGGGAAGAGCCAGATCAGACTATCAGGTTTTATTTAATATAATAATAATTAGGTTGGGTTAAAAGTGGATGGGCAGAGCAGACAAATTGGAGCGGGTCAGATGATTTGATTATTAAGTTGGGTTAAAAGTGGTTTCATTCTATAAGACCTCTTACCCAAGACCTACTCATTTTATATTAGTCATTTTACACCATCAACAAATATAGTATTTATAATGTCATAAAAGAGGTAAGAAAATTTTTAAGTTAAGAAATTGCCCTAAAAAAATCAAACAAAATCATTGTTCATCCAAGTGTTGCTTGGCTGAAAATGAAACACGGTTCTCTTCCAATCCAACGCCACTTTGCACCATGAATATGCAGGCGCGGCTCACAAACCACCTTTAAATGACTTTGGAGACACTCCCTTTGCCACCCCATGACTCGCCTCCAGAATTATCTTCTCCGCCGACCTCCACATCCCTAGCGACGCGGAGGCGTTGATTTAAATGAAGGAATGGCAGCGCGCTGCCGTCCAAGCCGATTAAGCCAACGCCTACGAAGATGAACATACCCTCATTGAAGTAGGGGATATTTATGTTTAGGTTTCATTTGGGTGAGAAAATGAAGAAGAAGAAATGCGCAGCGACTAATTTTTCCCCTTTTAGTATGGTTCGAATTTTATTGGGGTGAATACGGGTTTGGGTCTAGTTGGAGTTTCGTCACATTGTAGAGGATACGTGTGGTCGTCACACATGAGATTTAACCCTCACACACACACACACACACACACACACACACACACACACACACACACATATATATATATATTTCATGTATTAAATATTGCAATTATATGTAAAATGATTCTTCCACTTTTTTGTAGTTTCAACAATTAAAAACCACCACCTCTCATTCAAACACACCATTATATTGAGATGGAAAATAAAAGATAAAATTATATTGTATCTATCTATCTATGTATCAATAGAGGATCACTTTTAAATAGAAGTGAGTTCTTTTTCCCGCCAAAAAAGTTACTAAAACTGGAATTACATAAAACTTATGACTTGTCATGTTAAGACCTAAGAAATCTTTATTGTAGGTGAATAATTATTAAAATTAATATTATATAATAATTAAGAAACTTAATATATTCGTAAATGCATTTAAACACCAAGTGCCATTTCATTGGTGCTTACATGGTACACAGTTTAGGAAATTTGAATTTTTTGTATCGCATGCGAAATCAGAATCCTGTAAGTTAAAAGAGTTAAACTAAGACAAAATTAGGTTTGGATAATTAATTTTAAATATTTGTCACATATATGAGTCGACACTTTCACTTTTTTTCTAGGAAACATATTTTATGGAAAGATTAATCAACCAATTTAATATATCCTATTAATTTAACTAACCGCTATCATAATTTAAATTTGCATTGTAGTCTAAACAAAATTCTTTCTTCATACCCTCGGCAAATATATAGAGAGGCAAGCTTAGGTGGCATATCCCCACTCTAGCAAGAGCTAAGTTTTGAAACCATATATATATTTTTTTACATTTCAAAGTCCTACATCATACAACCAACTAAAACGGTGCATCTATTGAACCACGTGCGAGATATGAAAATGAAAAAACTCAGTGGGCACCCGAATTGAGGGCCCTCCATCTTTATGAATTCCCTATATATAAGGATTAAAATCAAATTTATAACTTGGGAGTTTATCTTCCATGGCACAGACATAATGGAATTCATGTTTCTAATTAGTTTGAATTCTAAATAAAATGTTAGTGATAACTAAACCCATGGTACAATAAGGCCTTAGAACATTGAAGATTTCAATAAGATTTTGGAAAAAACGCTAAGCTGACTGGAGGGATGTGATATTGAACAATTTGGCTTGTTCCAATGTGAGTAAGAAATTATATTAACATTGTGTGTAATTATTTTGGATCTAACAATTTGGCTAACAATTTATATATTACGCAAAGAATCATTATTCAAATACAGAGGCGACTATCTCATTAGAAAAAAGAGAACCATTTGTAAAACATCTTTATAAATGAATAATAAAGCAAAAAAATTGTCATGAGAAAATGACATTTCTTCATGTATTTAATATTGGATTGATTGATACCAGACTTTATATTATTGGATATAATTCTGAATTTATCTACTTTACAAAGAAACATGAATAATTTTGTTATAAAAAAAAAAAATCGGCCATTGGTGGGATTCAAACTTGCACTACTGCAGAACACACTGCTACCACGGCGCCTCATCCACGGCGGTTCTGGAAAATCGCCGTTAAATATGTTTTAACGGCGGTTTTTCAAAAAACCGACGTTAAATCCATATTTAAACGGCGGTTATATTAAAACCGCCGCAGAATCCTATATCTATGGCATTTTTCATTGAACCGCCGTAAAAATTCACATATTACATGGCGGTTATATGTGAACCGGCGTAAAAACTAGAGACCAGTTTATTTTAACATCGGTTCACAAACAGCCGCCGTAAAAACTTAAATATTCTACGGCGGTTATAGGAGAACTGCCGTAAATATCAAAAATTCTACGGCGGTTATTTTAGAACCACCGTAAAAACTCAGTCTGCCATGTCACCGATCCTCGTCTTGCTCAAGCAAGTTATTTCAACCGTTGATTCGTGTCTCATCCGACGATCAACATTCTCTCACTCACTTTCTCTTTTTATATTATTTTGGTTTTTATAAATAATTAAATTTTGGATAATCATTTAACAAATCTGTTTCACCCAAAAATATGACCACGCCTGAAACTTGCGCTATTTCCCAACCTGCACACACAAACACGTTAGAAAAGGACCACCGGGGATTTTCCGGTGGAAACCTCTCCGATACTTAAGTCAGAAAACGTATAGAGTGTTTCTGGTGAGTAAAGCAAGGAATGCACAAAGAATGACATACCTCTCTCAGCCTTGGGGCTAAGATACTTATAGTTTTTCCCAGTGGGGACCCATTCTGGGATCTCAAAAACAAAGGCTGCGAATCAAGGGCCGTTTAAACAACAAACTCTGACAAGTGGTTCCAGTTGTCCCCCCCCTAAGGGTCCGGAAGTCAGGTCTTCCCTAGTCCCGCTCTCCTTTCTGCCGGCAAGCCTGCCTATATATCTCAAGGTTTATCTCATAGGAGATCTCTGTCAGCTCAGGACAACTCCCGGGCTGAGGTGACGCTACTCTGCTATATTCTGCTCAGGAAACTTCCGGGCTATAGTGACGCTGCTCTGCTATATTCATCTTTTAAGAAAACCAGGTCAAACCTCACCAAGCGTATGCTATCCTGAGGTCCCTTCTATGGCTACTTGAGTCCAAGTCTACCCCAATTCGGGTCTGGCCTATTTATGCCCCATCAACTCTTCCCCCTGAAATGGCTGGGGTAGAGCTGTAACATTCCAGGGCCCTCAGGAATAAATGAGGTCCCACCTCTCTTTTACTGTTTCTCGTATTGGTACGAATCCCAAGAAATCCGCCTGACAACCAGGCCTAATCATTAGCATCAGTGGTGTCGGCCCACATTCCCCAACGGTTACTATTCCCACACGCCTTTCCAAATACTGACAAGTCAGCGGCACATGACCTACCCTAGGACGGTGGGCGTGCCAACTCACTACCTAGGGTACTGTTCGCCTGCCCACATTAAATGCGGGGATCCCATCAAATCCCGCTTTTCTCGATTTTCCTTTTTTGAATTTATCCATTTGCCTTTTATTCCCGCTGGCCTCTTCCCTCTCTTTCACTTTTCATTTTTTACTTTCACAAAAAATCCTCGATTTTCCTTCTCCTCTCTCCAATATTTTCCGGGGAATTTTCCGACTTCAATTCCTCAATTCCATTTCTCCGATCATCTCTGTAGACCAGGTACTTCCTTAATTTTTTACTCTTTTAATTTCTTATAATGTCGTCGTCTGCCCCTCTCTCCAATATTCCTCCGGCTGTTCCCCTTTCTCCGGCGGCGAGGGCTTCTTCTCCTCCACCGTCTGTTGCTCCAGTAGTGGCGACGATTTCTTCATCTTCGATGTCCACCGCTCTAGAAGCGGCGGCAACTCTGTCATCTTCACCGTCTGTTAGCCATGAGGCGGCGGCGGCGGCTTCCTCTTCCTCGCTGTCTCCTACCCAGGCGACGGTGGCTACCCCCTCATCTTCCTCTGGATTAGAATATCCCTCGCCTGTCCCCGGTCATCCTAAGATCCCTTCCATTGTCAGTGATCGGACGATGGAAGAGGTCCGTTATAAGTATAAAATTTATGAGCCTTTTGACCCTCTTAGTCCTCCGACGTGTATTCTGGCTTGCCAGGCCCCGGCAGGCTGGTTGACCTTATATGTTGACCAATTTTAGGCGGGTTTGCGCCTTCCGGTGAACTCGCTGATGTTAGAGATCGTCGCCCTGTACAAAATCCCTGTCTTCCAATTCACCCCTAACTCCTTCAGGATCATGGTATGCTATAATCTGGGCATGCGCTACATTGGTCTAGATCCGACAGCTCGTACCTTCTTCCAACTCTTTCAAGCAAAGAGTTCTTTCCTAGGGTGTTTCTATCTTACTGCCAGACCTGGAGTCCATTTCTTATATATGCTCCCTTCCTCCGTCAAGGCCTGGAGGAAGAAATTCTTCTTTGTTCACTGTGATGGAGACTGGGGTTTTTATTCGAAGCCCATTAAAAAGCTACCTTCCTACCCACATCTTTCTGCCGTGGACAGACCTCCCTATCTGCAAAAATCCATCTCTACCCTCAACGAGAATCCCATCCATGTCACTAATCTCCCCCTTCCCTCTGTCCTAGACTTCTTTAATGAACAATCAGAAACGGGTCCTCTGACCAAGGAGATCGGTAACATTCCTTTTATCCTAGACTGTATTTATTATACCTTTTAATTTTCCCAAGTCTTATCTTTCTATCTCTTCTCTTTTCAGAAAGGATGATGTGCCAGATGTTTGAATCCGCCCAGAAAAGAACAGGAGCCGCTCCAGAGCTGGCAGTCCGTGGAGCAGGTTCATCTTCAACTCCCCAAGTCCAGGGTTCACAATATCCTAACTCCAACCCCTCCAGACCTTCTCACCATCCTATAATGGCGAGGAGTGCTTCCTCTGGATCCGAAGAAGATGCGATGCCCTTATCCAAGCGGCCCCGTACGACTCGGAGTGTTCCGGTAGCACCAGTCACTGCCCCTACTACACGCAGTGCTCCCATTACACGCACCGCTCCTCCTCCGATAAATTCAGTCCTTAGTTGTTCAGGCGAAGTGGCTCTCCAGTTCATGCGCAGGCAAATGCTGCCGGCGGACCAGCCCGAACTGGAGAAGATGAGCGATCGCGAACTCCTGGAATCTTGGTGCCAGGACGAAGCAAGGGTAAATTTCCTTCCTTTATTTTATCCTTCATTACATGCCCCAGCTCTAATCCCCTTTCCCGCAATCAGGCTATCTCTAAGAAGGCTCTTTTGGCCACGCGAGCCACTAGATCCATGATCCAGTTTGATGTGATCAAGGAAAATAAGGAGTTGGCTGCGAAGTACGAGCTCATCAAGACTTTAGCCAAGGAGCGAGGAGTCGCGTTGAAGAAGCAAGGGGAAAAACTGACTGAACTAGAGGATGAGCTCGCTGGGATGAAGAAAGCTCAGGACAAAATGTTAGAGACAGCCCGTTATGAGGCAAGAGACGAGGCTTTGGCGGAGGGGAGGAGCCTTGCCGATGAGTCACTGGCGAAAGCAAGGGAGGGTTGGAAGACTGAGTTTTTGAACTCTGAGGAGGGCTTGAAGATGGTCCAAGTCGCAAGGGAAGAGGCCCAGAAAGCCCTCCTCGGGTCCAAAGAGCTCTATGCCCTACTCTTCCCAGAGGCTGTGGTTTATTATAACCTTGGCTTGGATGAGCAGGCCAAGTGGGCCTTGGACAACCTCGGGGTTCCCTTTGGTCGGAGTTTGCCATTGGAGAACCCTCCTGAGCCTACCTCATTTGCCTATGTCCCAGAGCTAGATCGACTGCACATAGTCGGGCCTGCAGAGTTTACCAAGCATGTCTTCTTCGTTCTCCGCTCTCCTGAGCCTGGTCAGTCTCAACCAGACCTGGCTCTTGCTGTGGTTACTCCTACTTCTTTTCCCTCCTCAACCTTCGCAGGTGTGGGTGAGCTGCCTGGCGGGGCTTCCCCAGGCGCCTTAGCCGAGGATGCGGTGGACCAGCTGGCGGCGGAGCTGGATGCTGATCTAGGAGCCGAGACTTAGGCCTCTAGGACTTTTGTTTTCTTTTCAGTCAGACCTGTAGTTAGCCTGTGTGACCGGTCTGCCTTTTTGTCTTATCTGAATTTGCATTGTGATCTCTTTAATTAGTAATAACACACTTTTTGTCCTGTAATGACTCTCAGAATTCTAGGGTTCCCTGATTTTCCGGAAACCCTAGTACTTTTTATTCCTTGTCACGTGCCTCCATTTTCTTTATATATGCACACGCATAACTCATTTTTCTTCAATTCTATAAAATGGCTTCCTTTCCTCTTCTTGAAGAACTTGATATAGTTAAGCGTAAAAACATCTCCTTGGTCGTCGAAAACTTCAAGCTCTCTGACAAACTGACCATGCTCAGAGAGAAGGTCGGCTACCTCTATCGTCTTCTTCATAGGAAAAGGCAGAAGAAACGTCACTATAAATGAGAGTGGTCTGAGTTGCGGCAACTGAATCACCAGTTACAGGAAGAGAAGGCCGACTTGGCAGAGTCGGTGAGCTGGTTGACGATCGCCGCCGGCGAAGCGCACTCCATCTCTGAGCGGGCTGACAAGTACCGTCAGTGCTATCACGAGACTGAGCGCGAGCTGTGGCGCGTCCGTCGTGCCCTGGCGGCTGATCGGAGGGCCTCTTAGGTTTTCCTGGGATTTTATTGATTTTTCTTTTGTTTTTTCCTGCATTGTAATCAAATTCGCTAGTCTTCGTAGAATACGTGAGCAAAGTCTTTTTGTATTTGCCAAAATGTTAATAAAACAAGAGTATTTTTCATTTGATTATTCTTTCCATTCAATCAAATCAAGTGGATTAAAGTTTTCTAAGTTTTAGCCAATTTAGGTACTTTAAGCTTACCACCAGAACTGAACAAGTAAGGTCTCCGCCTTCAATCAGCTCTTTCCTTCTGGTTCTGAGCTGGTAGTCAGGCTAGGCTTTCGTATTACAAGTCCTTTAATCAGGTTGGTTATTCTGAGCAGCTGCCCTAAGTCAATCCCGGCTTCTACTGAACTTCAGGTCAGGAGACTAGGACATCCGCCCTTAGTCAGTCCTAGCTTGAACTGACAATCAGGTCAGGAAGGTGGGGCATCCGCCCTTAGCCAATCCTGGCTTTTACGAACAATCAGGTCAGGAAGGTGGGGCATCCGCCCTTAGCAAATCCTGGCTTTTACGAACAATCAGGTCAGGTAAATGGGGCATCCGCCCTTAGCCAATCCTGGCTTTTACTGACAATCAGGTCAGGAATTTAGGGCATCCGCCCTTAGCTAATCCTGGCTTTTACTGACAATCAGGTCAGGAATTTGGGGCATCCGTCCTTAGCCAATCCCGTCTTTTACGAAGACTCACTTAAACTGGTGAACGATAATAGACCTGCATTATTTATTCAATAAAAAATTGTAAGTTTACATTTACACGTAAAACTTCCATAAATTAGCGTTGTTCTGGGCACGAGGAATCTCAGCTCCACCCAGTTCTTCCAGCTTATAAGAACCACCTGCCAGGACTTGGGTAACTCGAAATGGTCCCTGCCACGCAGCATCCAATTTCCTTTGACTTTTCCCAAGTCAGCTCTTCTAAGAACCAGGTCTCCCATCTGGAAGTACCTCTTCCGGACAGTTTTATTGTAGGTTGCTCGGATTCGTCCTCGCACATGCTCCATTTTTACCGCCGCCTGCTCTCTCTTTTCCTCAACCAAATCCAACGCGTCCTGCACCTGTGTATCATTTTGAATTTCAGCATAGTTTTGCACACGGTGAGTTTTAAGTCCAGCCTCTGCACGGATGACGGCATCCATGCCATACACCAAACTAAAAGGAGTTTCGCCCGTACTCTCCTTAGGATTGGTGCGGTAAGCCTAAAGTACTGCACTTAACTCCTCTACCCACTTGCCTCCAAATCTTTCCAACCGCGATTTTTGTCCTTGAACAAGGATGCGATTTGTCACCTTTACCTGTCCATATGCCTGGGGGTGGTAAAGATATGTGAAATGCTGCTTGATTTTCATTCTGGTGCACCAAGTCTTAATCTTGGCTCCCATAAACTGGGTACCATTATCTGATACCATCACCCTTGGGACGCCAAACCGACAGACAATATTTTTCCAGATAAAGCCCATCACTGCCTCCTCCGTGATCTTTTCCAGAGCTTCAGCCTCCACCCACTTGCTAAAGTAGTCAATGGCCACGATTAGAAACCTCTTCTGGTCCGGAGCCATCGGGAATGGACCGACCAGGTCAATCCCCCATTTTGCAAAGGGGCAGGGAGAGCTCATTGTCATGAGCTCCTCCACTGGATGATGAGTCAAAGGGGACATTCTCTGACATTTTTCACATTTTCTAACAAAGTCATCGGCCTCTTTCCTCAGCGATGGCCAGAAGTAGCCAGCTCTTAAAATTTTACTAGCCAAGGCCCTTGCACCCGTGTGGTTTCCACAGAAACCTTCATGAATTTCTCGGAGGACATGAGTGCTTTCTTCCAAGCTCAAACATCGTAATAGAGGTCGCCCAAACCCCCGTCTAAACAATGTTACTTTGATCAGATAGAATCGGGCAGACCTGACTCTTACCCTTGCTCCTTCTCTTTTATCCTCTTGTAGCTCTCCTTTCTCCAGATATGCCTTAATAGGAGAACGCCAGTCTTCCTTTTCATTCACTGAACATATCAGATCTGTGTCAAATTCGTTGTCCGCCATCAACAAGGTAATAGTCCTTTCCTGGAAATCCACAGCAGAGCTCGCTACTTTTGCTATATAATCTGCTCTTCCATTTTCTTCTCTAGAGACTTGAAGAACCGTCAGAGCTTTCATATTCTTAGTGAGATCCTTGAACCGAGCTAAATATTTTTGCATCTGCTCCTTTCTAGTCTCAAATTCGCCACTTATCTGCTTACACACCAGCTGCGAATCTACCTTGGCACACACCTGTTCTGCTCCCAAATCTCTCGCCATCTGAACTCCTCTCATCAAGGCTTCGTACTCGGCCGCATTATTGGACAAAGTGTAATTCAGGAGCACCGCATACTCAGTTGCCACACCTGCCGGATCAATTAGAACTATTCCTGCCCCGCAGCCCTGATTTCCAACAGAGCCGTCCGTGAAGATTGTCCATTCTTGCTTGCCATCGGGAGAGCTGGTCATTTCCTGCATGAAATCAGCCAGCGCCTGGGCCTTAATGGCTGTCCTGGCTTCAAACGTAACATCAAACTCACTGATCTCAATTATCCATTTGACCAACCTCTCTGATGCCTCCGGTTTATCCATTATGGCCTTCAATGGTAGATTGGTCCGCACAACTATACTGTGTGAGAGGAAGTATGGGCGTAGCTTACGAGCTATGCCAACCAGAGCCAACATCGCCTGTTCTACCTCTACATATCTCCCCTCTGCATCATGCAAGACCTTGATCCAGTAATAGACCGGCCTCTGTACCTTGCCTTCCGCCCTAAGCAAGACAGAGCTGACTGCTTTCTGCCCAACAAATAAGTACAGGATTAGAGGCTCTCCTTGGATAGGCTTTTTGAGAAAGGTCATGTTAGCCAGATATTCCTTCAGCATTATAAACGCATCCTCACAATCGTTGCTCCACTGAAATTTGGCCTTCTTACACAGGGCTTGAAAAAATGGCAAGTTCTTCTTAGCCGAGCGCGAGACGAATCGACTCAGGGCATTGATACGACCTGCCAAGCACTGCATTTCTTTGACATTTCTTGGCGCTTGCATATCCATAATAGCTCTGACCTTCTCAGGGTTGGCCTCAATACCCTTCTCTGTGACCATGTAGCCTAGGAATTTTCCATCTCTTACCCCGAACATGCATTTTTTGGGGTTAAGTTTCATCCTGTATTTTCTCAGGGTATTAAAGGTCTCCCTCAGGTCATCCACATGTGAAGCCGCTCTCGTACTCTTCACTAGCATATCATCCACATAGACCTCCATATTTCGTCCGAGATGGTTTTTGAACATCTTGTCCACCAACCGCTGGTATGTGGCTCCCGCATTTTTAAGTCCAAAAGGCATAACCACATAGCAATATGTCCCTTTTGGGGTTATAAAGCTAACGAGCTTCTGGTTCAATCCCCACCAGGTCTTGGGGAGACCAGGCGAACACATCTGCACTCTCCCGCAACAAAGCCACTAAGTCTACCAGGATTTCCGGGTTCAGTGTTGTCCTAACACGGAGGACTTGGCTCTCATCCCCCGGGAATACCTCTACCATCATTAATCCTTCTTCTCTTTGAGCCAGTCCTGGCTTAGCTTGCTCCATTCGATCCCTCTTGCTCTATCGCTCCTCCTCATTGTGTATGAGGCACTCAACATACATCTGCCTGGACGCATACTGATTGATCGAAGATTTCTCGACGCTCTAGAAATCGTCTCCGCAATAGTACGGAGTCGACTGTAGATGCGGTGAGTTGTCCCGAGTCGTGTCTCTCGAGAATGGATGTGATCGGCTTTCGGTTTTCTTTATCGTTCTTATCGTCGGTTCGATTAAGCTAATTTAACCTAAGAAAGCGATAGTCATTGTTCGGTTTCTATAACTAAGAATGAAATTGAAAATTAAGATTTAAAAACATGAAAATCTCTTRAAGGAAATTAAAGCTTATATTAAAAACGAYCAATTTAAACTAATTAACTTATTAAAACTTAATAATTTTAAATTAGGGAAATGGAGGGAAAATCAAAGTCAACTTATTTGAATAAGTCAACATAAATACTTAGCATTGATTAAGGGTTTAAAAAGGAAGATCTTAATAAAATTTTACTAACTTAGAAATTGATTATAACTTTGTAACTTAAAAGCATAAGTTCAAAAGCTAGAAAGCTAGAAAATGAAATTGAAAATTTGAAAAGCAAAAGAGCCACTAAACTATGATCCAAAGCACAACACAATATTAAAAAGAAATAACATGGAAATGAAACTAGATTATAGAAGGATATTACCAAATGTATGTGATTACAAAAGCTTGAAGGAGGAAAGCTTGAAAGCTGAATGATTCTTCACAAAAGATAGCTAAAACAAAGCTTGATCACTAACTAGCTAAGATCTAAACTTAACTAATCTATCTCTAATTATTAGAATTTATGGAAATTAAAAATAAGCAAAAAGATGAAAAAGTGCTTTTTCTGGTTTTTGGAGGAGCTTCCTCGGGAAGAAGGCCTCTGGACAAGTTGTCCTCTTGAAATGAGGTCTGATTGCTAATATCTTCAAAAAATCTGCTTTTCAGTCGATCGATCGTGTCGGCAGTCGATCGACTGCGATGTCAAAATGGCCTGAAGCCCTGTAATTCCGTCGATCTTGAGAGGACCCAGTCGATCGACAACAGTCGTTCAGCCAAGTAGGCAGTCGATCGAGTGCTATGTCAAAAACTTCAAAACTCGCTGGAATCCAGTCGATTTTAGCCGGATCAGTCGATCGACTTAAAGGTCAGTCGATCGACTGAACATTCAGTCGGTCGACTGGATTCCAGCGCCCGGCTCGATTTCTCGTTCTTTTCGCGTCCGCCGGTTGTCGAACCTCGTCCGCTGCGCTTCTTTGCTTTGTTCGTCCATTCCCGAGTCGAGTATCAACGATCCCAAATGAGCGTGGGCCCCGCTTGGACGTCCTACGGCCAAGAAAAATGGAAACGTGAAAATCTACGAAAATTAATAACAAAACGTACAAAAACTAAGAAAATCTAGAAATACGAAAAACGGCCAACCCGACTCCTAAAGCAACAAAAAGTAAGCGAAAAACACGCAACGTGAAACAAAATCGAAAATGAAAATATGTACAAAAAGATGCAAATCACTGATCACCTCTGACTTCACCCGTTCCATCCTCCGCCGGAAATTTCATCTTCATATGATATACAGTAATCACGGCCTGAAACTGGCTCAGAGATGGTCGTCCTAGCATGGCGTTATATGAAGATGGCGCAACAACTACCAGAAATCGCACTATTCTGGTTACTCTATACGGCTCTTCACCTAGCGTTACCAGGAGCCTAACCGCTCCCAAAGGTTTCAGAGCTCCCCCTGCAAACCCGACCAAGGAGGTAGTCACCTCCTCTAATTCTACATCCAATTCTAGCTGCTAAAAACAATCATAAAACAGGATATCGGAAGAGCTTCCTGTATCCACAAATACCCACTTCACGTTGTAATTGGCAATTGTAGCCATTATAACCAGGGCGTCCATATGGGGGGCCAAAATGCCATCACCATCCTCCGAACTAAAGCAAATATTCGGGGTAGAAGCCATCTGCCCTACTTCTCGTGACTTACGGACCAGATCTCTCGCAGCTCAAACATAGCTATGCTGTGTCCGCTTGGAGTATTCATCCCACTCGCCACCAATAATCATTTGGATCTCACCTCGAATAACCTGGGCGTGGTCATTCCGTCTTCCATCATTATGCCCTCTATCCTGATCCTGTTTGTTTTGTTGGGGTCGGTCATGACTGCTATGTCCAGATCTGGTCTCCTCTCTTTGTATTCGCACATATTCCTTTAGGTGTCCTTCAGATGAGTGCATTGATCTGTGTCATGCCCATATTTGTTATGAAAATGACAGAACCGGTCAGATCTTTCCTTCTTAGGCTTCTGTGAGTAAGTCTTAGGCCATTTCAGGTCTGGATGTCTCTCTATTACTTGCAGGATTTCCCCCTGTGGAGTCGCCAGGGGCGTGTATCTGTCAAAGCGAGGTCTACCTCCAGATAGGTCTGGACTGGACTTTTTTACTTGTGCCCTCTCCTCTCTATCATATCTCTCCCTTTTCTTATCTCCTTCGTCCTTGATCTTCAGGGCTTCTTCCAAGTGAATATATTTTTCTGCTCTCTCCAAGAGCTCTCCAAACTTCAGAGCTGGCTTCACCACCAGCGATTGAAAAAACTCTCCTCTCCTAAGGCCTTGTGCAAGTGCATTCACCAAGAGCTCCTCTGAAGCACGAAGGCACCTCGAGCTTTGCATTAGTGAATCGATTAATATAAGCACGTAAGCTCTCGCCCTCTTTCTGCTTCAGACTGAACAGCTCAAGCAGCATCTTCTGATACTTTCGGTAGCTAGTGAATTGATGCAAGAAGGCTGAGATGAACTCGTTGAAATTGCTGATGGAACGCGGTGGAAACTGGCTAAACCAGAGCTGAGCCGACTTGGTGAAAGTCAATGGGAAGACCCGACACATGACTGCGTCAGAGAACTTATGTACTGCTGCTGCGATCTCAAAGCGACTGAGGTGATCCCACGGGTCAGTAGTCCCACTATACTCAAAACCTAGCGATCTGTAGGAAGCCGGCACCTCATCGCGCATGACCTCTTCAGTAAACGGCATGCCTCTCCGTGTGGGCACCATGCTGGTGCTCGCCATCTTCTTTTTGAACTCTCTCACCTCCTTCTGCAAGCTCTGCATCTGCTCAGCCAGACCTGGATTGTCCTGGCTTGACGTCTCGCTATCGGAAGTGGAGAAGTGTTCTTCCCTATCTTGGAGGGGAGTCCGATCAGTGCATTGATGGTGCAACGGCTCCGTTTCCACCAACGGGACCGTCCGCTCTAGTCTCGCACCAAATGGTGGCGTTGAGATCTCTGTGAATTTCTTCTCCACAGCCACTTCCACGGCTTTTCCAATGAGCTCAGACAACTGTTTGAGAAGGGTGTAGTTTAACAACCCACCAGCAGCAGGCGTAGGTCCACCGGAGGAGGGCAGCGCGGTGCCTGATCCAGTGGCCGCAGATGGTTCTGTCCCCTCGGGCCTGGCTGTTGATGGCTCTGCCGACCGCGACATACCCCACGGCGTGGCGGAGCTAGGAGTTCCGCCGAGCTCTCCTACCAAATTCCGTCGTAACCCATCGGAAGTCATTAAAAAACCTCACGTCTTAACCCAGATTTCCCATAGACGGCGCCAATTGTTTCACCCAAAAATATAACCACGCCTAAAACTTGCGCTATTTCCCAACCTGCACACACAAACACGTCAGAAAAGGACCACCGGGGGTTTTCCGGTAGAAACCTCTCCGATGCTTAAGTCAAAAAGTGTATAGAGTGTTTCTGGTGAGAAAAGCAAGGAATGCACAAAGAATGACATACCTCTCTCAGCCTTGGGGCTGAGATACTTATAGTTTTTCCCAGTGGGGACCCCTTCTGGGATCTCGGAAATAAATGTCGCGAATCAAGGGCCGTTTAAACAACAAACTCTGACAAGTGGTCCAACTTGTCCCCCCGCCAGGGGTCCGGAAGTCAGGTCTTCCCTAGTCCTGCTCTCCTTTCTTCCGGTAAGCCTGCCTATATATCTCAAGGTTTATCTCATAGGAGATCTCTATCAGCTCAGGACGACTCCCGGGCTGAGGTGACGCTACTCTGTTATATTCTGCTCAGGACAACTTCTAGGCTATAGTGACGCTGCTCTGCTTTATTCAGCTTTTAAGAAATCCAGGTCAAACCTCACCAAGCGTATGATATCCCGAGGTCTCTTCTCTGGCTACTTGAGTAAAGGTCTACCCCAATCCGGGTCTGGCCTATTTATGCCCCATCAACTCCTCCCCCCGAAATGGTTGGGGTAGAGATGTATCATTCCAGGGCCCTCAGGAATAAATGAGGTCCCACCTCTCTTTTACTGTTTCTCGTACTGGTACGAATCCCAAGAAATCCGCCTGACAACTAGGCCTAATCATTAGCATTAGTGGTGTCGGCCCACATTCCCCAACGGTTACTTTTTCCACACGCCTTTCCAAATACTGACAAGTCAGCGGCACATGACCTACCCTAGGACGGTGGGCGTACCAGCTCACTACCTAGAGTACTGTTCGCCTGCCCACATTAAATGCGAGGATCTTATCAAATCCCGCTTTTCTCGATTTTCCTTTTTTGAATTTATCCATTTTCCTTTTACTCCCGCTAGCCTCTTCTCTCTCTCTCTCTCTCACTTTTCATTTTTTATTTTCACAAAAAATTCTCGAGTTTCCTTCTCCTCTCTCCAATATTTTCCGGCGAATTTTCCGACTTCCATTCCTCCATTCCATTTCTCCGATCATCTCTGTAGACCAGGTACTTCCTTAGTCTTTTACTCTTTTAATTTCTTATAATGTCGTCGTCTGCCCCTCTCTCCAATATTTCTCAGAAAATAGCAGATTCTTCAGAAGCATCATTGCCTCAGTCCCATTCAAGAGTTTACTCACGAAATCGAAGCAGAAGTCAAGTTTAATCCCAACATCCAATACCGTGATCCTCCACTTTTCGGAAAAAGTGAAAATCCAAAATCATCAAAATGATTCAAAGCTTTCATTCACAGAAATCTTCATCTGATTGCTCTTTTCGTCAGACCCGCGTTACCTGGGTCAGTGTTATTATTATTTATTTATTATTTTTAATTTTTTGAACTTCTTGTTTGTGAATTTGACTCTGTAGCTTGAAAATACATTTTATTGTTTTTGGGGCAGTTTAACTTGTTGCTGGGTTCTTCATGTTTTTCAATTTTAGTGGTTTATCGGGTTTGAATTTAATGTTTATATCTATTCTTAATCTTTGCTTCCTGTATATATCAATTTTTGAAGATAGTCAACAATCAGTCTTTAATTAATTCACTCTTTTAATTGATTATCCACGTCTTTTATGATTTTGTGAAAGGGTTTGGTTTGCTGTAATTTATCAAAAATCTAGTTTTATTAACTTTTGTTAGTAATTCACAAAATCACAATACAAGTATACAACCAGCCACCCACCCACCCATCCGCTATGAAAAACCTAAACCTAGACTATATTAACCAAATCAAAAGAAAAGGAAAACGAAAATCAAATCCCCGTCTAACTAGATTTCGAGTTGCTTTGTATAATTGGTCGATGCTTCTTCTTCACAAGCAAGCTCCTCTTAAATGCTTTGTTTCTATCACATGTCCTCTTCAATCTTCTCTTTCACCTCTCTTTGACTTGTTTGCTTGAAGATGTAAATTGGTTTTATCGAGCCTCATCCAGTTATTTCAGCTTTTATCAGTAAGCTTATCATTTTAAAGCTGGGGATAGTTGATGAAATCTTGGATATATGCTGCCAATGGTCACTTTTGAGAGATACAACTGAGTGCTTACGCTGCACTACAAATGTTGTAAGAAAGTTTTGTTTTCTTTATTTAGTGAAGCTTAATGTTATTTTCATCTTGGGAAGAAAGTTCGGTTGGTTTTGATGTATAATATACATGAGTTTGAGCTTCATTATGCAGAGAGGCTTATTTTGTAAGTTTTCGATAATATTAGTTTAATTTGATTGACAATGAGATACACTTCGATGTAAAAAATTTTTTTTTGTTAGTAATGATATTTTAATTCTTACTGTAACTCCAGAAAACTATACTACATATTAGGCAATATTGTGGTACCGAAAAAAGTAACCTAGTCCACAACCATAAAAATACTAAAAATCATGAATCTTCCGATTCGGTTCGTTTCTGAATGGTTAGAGTGCAGTCATTGTCGGCCCTGCTTTAGATGTTTATTTTATATTTCTGTAATGGGTTAGTGAACCAAGCTTTTGTGCACCCCAAATATATATATATTCTTAAATTAAATCTTTCAAGCTTGCTCGCAAAAGTACGAGGACACTTATAGGGTGGAAAGCTGACTCGAGTCATCTCTCGAGGACAACTGTTCGGTCTTTTGGATGTTTTTTCTCAGTCGCACGTAACAAATATTTCATACAAATTGGGGGGGGGGGGGTTGTTGTTTTAAATTGGTTATTAAATTCTAAACTACTTATCACCAACTAACATTAACTAAATTATCTAACCTCCAACCGGAAGTTGAATCTTATGATTAACTAAATTTAAAATTCTAAATAATATTAACTAAAACCTATATTAATTCTCTAATTAATTAACTAGTAAATTAATTATATGTATGGTAAGCTTTTAGGTTGAAAATCATGCCTGGAACTCGTATTAATGGGTGGTTTATATAGAAATCATGTAACTTGGGCCGCAAGTCACACAGGTCGGTTACTGGGCCTATTTACGGTAGCACTTTATGGTTAGGAGCTACCGTAAACCTCTCTATTGCCTCCTTACGGTGAACTTTATGGTGAGGAATGTAACCGTAAGACCAACCGTAAGGCTCTCTGCCCTCCTTCTACGGTGTTGTGTACGGTGCTCCCTTACGGTAAGGTAACCGTAAGGCTAACTGTAAGCCTCCAAAATTTGCTACTTCTTCACCAGAACGCTCGATTCTTGTCTCTTAATCATCATGTTTCATCTCTTACGCGTTGAGCCCTTCCGGTTACTTAGCTGTCTGATGAAAAACAAAGATAATTCACCTTTTTGCATCAATCTAGATCAAAAGATGGTAAAATAAGCCGGAAGTACAAATTTACGAATTGAAGTTTAAACTATCTAACTTATACCAAAAATAATAAGAAAAAGTAACTAAAATACTACTAAAAATGAGCATAAATACGTGTTAATCAACTACCCCACGCTTTATTTATTTGTTCATCCTGGAACAGATGTCAGTTCAAAGTATAACTAGAAAGAAAGTCAGCTTAGGCAATGAGTCGTGCGTTGCTACATACATAATTTTGAAGATATAGATACAAGTAACGCAACGACAAACACTCCACCTTATTACATTGTCGCTTCATAAACAAAATCATGCATCCTCTCAAAAGGGAAATATATATATGTGGGTGCTCACTCAAAGCACTCGAGCATTGCTGAATGGGATGTGTTTTCACTCAAATCATACAAATACATGCACAGTAAATAAGCACGGAAAATCAATCTCTTCTCAATCGCAAATTAAGTGTGATGTCAAAACTAAGAATCGGTAAGGTCTTTAAGGGTTGTAATGTAAGGCTCTTTGGACGGGTGTGGAGTATATAAGTCGTGTGGCTAACTCATGATCTAACGTGATCAATAACTCACCAAACCTAATTTAATCACGAAGCAAAGTGCATCACCTCGTTCAAAATAAAAAAACCTCACTAACACTCATAACGTAGCCTTTAAACATAGGCTATCTCTCAACTCGTAACTCTACTACCGACTTGTAGCGCAAACCACTTAAATACAATTATCTTTTAAACATTAGGCTTCATTAATCAAAATAAGCAATAAACACAAGACTTTATTAGCGTAGGCAATGACTAACATAATCCAACTAGACTCACAATCCTTTTTTCTCCCTTTTTTTTCATTTTTTTTTTTAATTTTGTCCCTTTTTTCTTTTTATGGGATCTTTTCTTTTTTCCTTTTTTTTTCCGGATGGTGGTCTTAAATTACAAAGATTTATAAACATCGTAAATTCCTAATAAAATCTCCAAAACACTAATAACCAATAAAAATACGAACTCCTACCCCACGCTTTTAATGGGTTTGTAGGGGTCGACTCAAGAAAATCACTCAAGGCTACAGGCATGGATTATTTGGCTATGATTGGCTCATTCAGAATTTATAGTGGCTAAAATTTATGTATATGGCCAGAAATAGGGTTTTATTTGTGCCTTAACCTCATTTTCAAAGTCAACTATACACAGTGATATCAAAGAGATATCAAAAATGAAACTCATTCAAGCACATGCAAAGATGACAATCACTCAGGCTACTCACAAGCTTTTTGCATGAAATTTTTTTGAATTGATGCTGCTTTTAAGGTTTTGCGAAATCAATTGCGTTCAAGTACTGTTTTAATATAAATATAATAATTTTGAAAATTATGCACTTATACACGCTCAAAATACAAAAGCCTCAAATCTAGTCTTGGTTAACTTCGACAGGCAAGCCATACAAAAACAAATTAGCGCAGAAATAGTGATCAATCACGATAAATCATGTTTAAGCATTACATATCACAAAACACAAATTCGACTAAGCATAAAGTAGAATAACAAATCGCTCAACCTCATCCCTCCCCCTCAGGAAAATTCGGCAAACTCCGCTTTGCCAATAAAAACAAGTATAGATAAGAGAGGTAAGAAAAATGTTCCTGAATAACCGAAATGGTCGAGCCGCTTCCATGTTGAATCGTTATACCAAATAATCATCCCGATTGTCGTGATTTGAATTCGCTAAACTAAAAACTAAGAAAAACACAACTAACAACGAAAACGAATAACAATAAAAATATTCAAAATTAAACACACAGAAAAACAGAAATAGAAAATAAATAGTCCAATAATCAAATGCCAGGAGGCATATGATCGGGAGGACCCTGAGACGGCGCATAATCCATAGAATTCGTAGGCGGTGCCGTGCCCAATGATTCGCCGCATCCAATCGGAATCTAGCAAAATTGTCCGTTAGCGTAATCAACAACTCTCTACTCGCCTCGCTGGCCTCCCTAGCCCTACGTGCCTCCTGATGTCGCAGACGAGCTTCCTTGTAACCTAAATGAGCCTGCTCATGACCTAGACGAGCTTCCTCATAACCGAAACGATTTTGCTCAAAAGCAAGGCGCGCATCCTCCATCGCTCGGTGGGCCTCGTACTTTACACCATAAATTCTATCATAAACATTACTCCTGAAGTCGCGGAATTCTCCTAAGATGGTGGTGAAATATGGTGGCACTGTAGAAGATGATCCTCCTGCCCCTCCGTACGGCTGCTCTGCACGGGGCTCCATGACTGGATCTGTATGAAAGGTGGAAGCTCGGAATGTAGAAGTACTGTCATCTACAACCTGAGTCGCCTCTCGACTCGAATCCATATCAAATCTGACATTCTCACTCGCTTGCTTAGTCTGCTCTTCATCCGAATTGTTAATGCGGGGTCCCAGCGTCATCACTGCTCGTCTCTCACCCCTCGACTGTCCTGGGGTTCGAACTATCCTCCATTCGAACTCTAACGGCTTATAGATATGCTGCACGTCACCCTCCCTAGGCTCATATCCACAAATTTCAGCTAATCTCGTAATAAATGCGCCGTGGGTCATAGCAACGCCTCTCTCATCGTCGATCCTTGCACGTTCTTAATGATCCGCATCATCAAAGGATATGTCAGCACTCCTTTACCTTTCACCATGCACCATCGAGTATATAACTCATCCTTATTAACTATCGTCGGCTCCTCTTTGCCGATAACGCAGCGGGCCAGAACACGATTAGTGCATTCTCCTCCACATACGTCAAGGCATATCGAGTCATCGCTGCACTACCCGGCACAGTGATCTCATCCCAGAAAACTCTCTCACAATAATGAATATCGCTCTCCCGTAGTGTCATCCGACCGTCAATGCCAAAACAAGCATTAATTTCCTCGCTCGAAAACTTAAACTCTCGGCCTCCAAAATGACACAACATAGTATAATCGCCCAGAATATCGAAGGACGTCTAAAACTCTAACATGAGTTGCTCGTAGGTCGGGTATCGCATCCTCGCCCAGTGGATGCAGTCGAGGTTTTTAATGCACCCCACGAATTTCTCGGCAAAAGGGTTGTTGTTAACAGCCTGGTCAAGCCAATAGTTAATGTCGATAATCACGGGCGGAACAATGCTCTGGCTAATAAATGACCTATATAAGTCCGCCTCGTCCTCATAAACCTTAAAAGGAGCTCCAAAACTCCGTGCTACATTCTTTCTTTTATTGTGCGAGGAGGAAGCCATCGTATCCAAAATTCCGCCGGAATGCGACGAAAAATTCTCCGAAAAACCATGCGCCAAAGAGGCTTACGGTAGCCTCCTTACGGTAGCTTTGTAAACGTAACTGCTACCGTAAGGTAATTCATCGAGCACCTTGTGCGCGAACTTTCCACCGACGATTACCAACCCAAATCAACTCCCCATTCACCCTAAACTCTATCCTAAACCTACAATATCCCAATCCAACAAGTAATTGAGTCTAGTTGAGCCACACTTACCCCGAATTCGAGCAAATCCGGACCTGAGATGTTGAAACACTTCTCCTTCGCCTGCTGCTGTCGCCCTCCATCGAATTCAACCGAAGTCTGGTTGCGCTCTTTGAATGTGGTGAATCAATTGATAAATTGTGGTGGTGCAATTAGTTTGGTTACAACAATCAGTGTCTACGGTGAAAACATGTTGTGTATTTGCAGTTACAGTGTAAACAATACAGAAGAAGTTTGTTTCGGTTAACTTAAAAACTTTGAAAATGGGTCGGGCCTTATCTTACTTAACGGTAACCCCTTACGGTAGGGTGTTAATGTTAACTCTTACCGTAACGCCCTCTGTTGGTGGGTAACGGTTATCCTTATGGTTACTCCTACCGTTAAGTGTAACCGTAAAGTCTGGGCTGCAAAACTCGCGAAAAATTGAACTTGTTCGATAGAAATTAATTAAATCAAAACACACGAACTTGAGAAATAAATTTCATTAATATGCGAGCGCGTGATGATAAATTAACACGACAATAAGTATAAAAATAAAACAACTATAATAAATCATAAGACTCGAAATAAACTAGAACGTAAATAGCCGAATGACTCGGCTGAATTGAAAATTGCTAATCACGGTTCGCTAGGTTCATTCAATTCGAAGGGTTTAATCCCTAGGTCCGTAAATTCTCTTTCCAAACTCGGTGCTTTTAGTGTCGGCGTCCCCAAGCTCTTGCTTCCAAAACACAGCAAACCTGAAGGTTTGCTCATATAGATCGATAAGTTCACCGAGGAAATCAATCTTTTCTTCCTCCACCTTGACCAGCTTTTTTGTTGCTATCCCCAAGTAATATTCCAGAGTGAGAATGTCGAAAGCAATCGAGGCCTCATTCAACAAAGATGCATCGAGTCTTTTGTTTAAAAACTGAATTTCCTTCCTAGCGTCATCGAGCTCGGCTTGCTTCTCTTCCATGGCACTGCTGTGTTGTTGGTGGCGTTTCATTAGTCGACTAGGCTTGCAATCTAG
The DNA here is from genome assembly GCA_014905375.1 of Phtheirospermum japonicum. NCBI lineage: Eukaryota > Viridiplantae > Streptophyta > Magnoliopsida > Lamiales > Orobanchaceae > Phtheirospermum > Phtheirospermum japonicum. The sequence goes on along the minus strand of BMAC01000033.1, from coordinate 321,116 downwards.
AGGCTTATATATAAAAAGTAAGGTCTGAAGGTTTGAATGAAATTGTGAATCTGGGAGTCCTATAGTGTGTTTATTTATATGTGTCTTGGGACTCAAGGGTAGGAATCCTAATTCCACTCCAAATATAATTTTAATGTATATTGACCAAACTTACCTATTTTAATTAGAACTCTAAAAAGGTAGGCAATCTAGACATGTGAGTACTTGAAAAACCATCCAAAAATAACAAAGATTAAATTTGCCTTATAACAAATCAATTCGAAGAATTCCTTAATTAAATCCCGTAAATACTGCAAAAACTAGGACGCTTATGGTAGCCTAAACGGTAAGACTAACCGTAACACTTACCGTTACCCCTGCCTTGATCAGTCTACGGTTGTTGTAACCGTTTAACGCCTGTGTTAGATGCTTACGGTAGCACCTTACGGTTACGAGCAACCGTAAGTAACCGTAAAGTCTTCAAAAAGTGGCGAATTGTCCATCTTTTCCTACATAATGACCTTGCAAAAATGTATCATAGTAATTTTCTTAAAAATAACAAATATAAAAGAAAATAAAATCAAAGAAAAAAAATAAAGAAAAACAACAAACGCTTGGGTTGCCTCCCAAGAAGCGCAACACTTAACGTTGCTTGCTTGACGCAGTTTCTTAATCAAACTCTAGCTCGTGGTGGGCCCACGAACTCTCTCTTGCTACCGTTTTGACTTTTCATATGGTTCTCGTAATAAGGCTTAAGTCGATGCTTGTGGACTTGAAAGTTTGATTTGTAACGCTCATCGTATAGATTGGCTACTCCATACTCATCCATATCTTTTATTAAAAACGGTCCACTCCAGGCTGCCTGAAAATTGGTTGGATCAAACTTACGATCGGAATTATATAGCACTAGTTGGCCAACCTTCAGCTTCCCATCTCCAAACTTCTTCTTCCTCGTCCAATCGTTGTGGCATACCTTGTCCTTGTTCCTTGCTCGGGTAAGATTTTTGTTGGGGTCGAGGGAAAAGTACTCCGAACGATTTCGTGGTGGCTTCATCTCCGCTTTTGGCTCTATTTTAGGTGCTTTATTCTTAACATCCACTTGATAACTAAAATCTTTAAATTCCTCAATAATGTCTCTTATGTCGATTCCTAGCAATTAAATCAAATCCTCCCCAGTCAGATGCTCATCATCGTCAAACTCATCAAACTCCTCACCGAAGTCAACTCCTAGTGTATCTCCCACCTCTCTCGGAAAATTGGCGTCGTCCTCGTCGCCTAATTAGTCAAAAAATGCGGCTCCTTTTAGCTCATGAATGCATGAAGCAACGGGATCAAAGAACGAGCAATCATCTCGCATGGCAAGGATAGGAGTGTTTTGAATATCTTTAAGGGAAAACGTCACTGATTCGCCCAAAACGGTCATTGTCATTCTGCCTTTGTGAACATCAATCAAGGTATGGGTGGTAGACATAAACGGGCGCCCCAATAAGATGGTATGCTCCGTGCTTGCAATCGGTATTTCACCCACATCCAAGATTACAAAATCGACCAGAATTACTAGCTCTCCAACCTGCACTAAAACATCTTCAACCATTCCCAAAGGTAGCCGAATTGAGTGGTCGGCCAACTGCAATCGCATGGTTGTTGGCTTCAGTGGCCCAAGATCAAATTCTTGATAAAGTGAATAAGGCATTAGATTAATTCCTGCTCCAATATCCAATATTCCTTTTGCCGTTTGCCCATTAGCCAAGGAAATAGTAATGCAGAAACTTCCAGGATCGAGTTCCTTAGGTGGTAATGGCTTCTTGAAAACTGCACTTACTTCCTTTGGCAACATTACATATTGACTTGTCGCCAAGCGTCTCTCCCTTAAAGAAAGTTCCTTGAAAAACTTTACGTAGGCGGGCATTGCTTTGATTACCTCTAGAAGTGGCAAGTTAATATTTACGTTCTTCAGGAGGTTGTACAGTTCCATAAATCTTTTATTTTCTTTAGCAGGACGCAAACGGCTTGGAAAAGGAACAACATCCTTAATTCGTATTGGTATTTGCTTCGGCAGTGATGGTGAAGGAACATCATCATGGGTAGGGGCACCATTCGGAATTTTCCCTTTTATGGAACCAGGAACATATCTATTTGAAGACTTATGAAGTGGATCAACTGGTTTATTTACGTCTTCCTTAGTAGGTGTCGACGTATTGTCCTCGACTTCGACTCCTTCATCTTGGTCAACTATTCTGTTGTCGATCTTCTTTCCACTTTGAAGGATATGAACCGCCGACGCTTGCTCTGCTTGGCTTGGGAGTTTACCTTTCTCGTTTGAGAGCCTAGTTAGGTGGTCCAACAATTGACCAATTGCTACTTCAAGTTTCCTCAACCCAGCTGTATTATCATGAATAGCCTTTTTCATATCAGTGATATCATTTCGAACGTCTGCGAGTCCATATCGGTTTTTAATAGTTTCGGCCACTTGAAACTACTGCCAAACCAAAAGTTGATCAGTTGATTGACTTGTTGGAGGCACCTGCCCTTGAGTATGGAACTTATTTTGGGGTGGTGTTAATGGTGCTTGAGCATGTTGTGGTGGTGGATATTGCGGATTGGGTGGCATATAATTTGGGCTTCCGGGGCCCCATTTAAAGAGAGGATTCTCACGTTGTGAGGTAAACTTCCTTTGATTTTGAAAATTTTGGACCGCGTTAACATCTTCTTGTTGTTCAACATTGTTCGGACATATTTCTGCTAAATGCTGGGGGAATCCGCATTGGTAACATGTTGTGATAGTCTTCTTGGAAGAGGCCTTGTTCGCTTGCTCGGCTTTCCAGGCTGCTAATGTTTCGTCAAATATTACCCCACATTTTGCCTTGACCAAATTATCATCGTCTACATTAGGGTCGGGACTTGAAATCTCATTAATCTTTAACTTATGAGGCCGAGAGTTGGTTTGTCAAGATTTTTTGCTTTTCTTTTCCAACACTCGTCTTGCCTCGGTGGCCGTCAAATCTCCGAAGTCTCCTCCAGCTGCTATTTCAACTTCCCTTTTTCCATGGTCCAACAATCCATCAAAGAAAAATTGGTTAGTCATCTCCAGAGAATAATTATGGTGGGGGCAAGCTTGCAAAAATGTCTTGTAACGCTCCCATGATTCATGAAATAGCTCCCCCTTCAACTGTTCAAAGGTAGCGATTTGCCTCCGAAGATGCCCCGTAGTTTGGGCCGAATGGTATTGATTTAAGAATTTCTCGCTGATCATATCCCGGTCATTCAACGAACCAGGCTCTAGGGATAATAGTCATGACTTCGCTTTGTCTTTCATGCTATAGGGGAAACAAATCATTTGCACCTCCTCTTGATTAAGGCCATCCACCACAAATCTACCCGCTTCATCAACAAAGTAGTTTAAAAATGCCAAAGGGTCTTCGTGGGCACCTCCATGGACAGTCGGGAGTAAATTAAGTTGATGTGGTTTGATCTCCACTTCCCTTGCGGTTGGTCCGAGAACAATTGCTGACCTAAAAGGTACAACCTTTGGACGTGCCAAATTGCGCTGTCTAGGTGCTTGATCTCCCCTTGGTTCTCTAACTCGGTCATTAGCTCTCTCATAGCGATTGTCATATACATTTCTTTCGTAATTATTTTCGCGCTCATATCTCCTCTCAAAATTGTCTTGCTCGTAGCCATGGTCCTGATTTCCCAACCAAGCATTTACGCGTCTATGATTGTTAGCATACTCGTTATGCTGAAAGAAATCATCGTTCCTAAATGATACGTTTTCCATGTTGTGTTGACGATTGAGATCCTCGTGTCTCTTTTCATTTTGCCTCACATTCGCCATGTTGGGGAGGTGATTGACTACGTTCTTAAGTTGGCGATTTGGTTCTTCATTATGCTATTGGTGAACTCCTTCATTTGTCCCCGCATCATGTCTCATGTTCTCCACGTTGTGCTGATAATTATCCTAATAAGCTCGGGATTGTGGTTGTCCTTGTAAAACGATTGGTTCACTACCATACCCATTTCGAATGGGGCGTGGAGGTGATCTTGGTGGGGAATTATTACTTCGAATCGATTGTGCTCCTAACATCGTGCTGGATATTCGGTCGCAAACAAAATCAGTTGCTGCTGAAGAATCGTTCTCAGGAATGAAAGAGGGTCTTGGCCTCGGTGGGTTTGAACGATGGATGTTGTCAATGAATGGCGCAAGATCGCGTTGAAGTGATTGTCTACCTTGCATATACTTAACAAAAAATCAACGTACCAAGTGGCAAAAACCGATCCAAGTGCAAATGTCAAAAGAAAATAATAACTTAACAAGAAAATAAAATGAAAAACATCCTTAATTCCTACTCGTTGAACCAAGCTTTTGTGCACCCCAAATATATATATATATATATATATATATATATATATATATATATATATTCTTAAATTAAATCTTTCAAGCTTGCTCGCAAGAGTACGAGGACATTTGTAGGGTGGAAAGCTGACTCGAGTCGTCTCTCTAGGACAACTGTTCGGTCTTTTGAATGTTTTTTCTTAGTCTCACGTAACAAATATTTCATACAAATTGGGGGGGGGGGGGGGGGGGGGGGGGGGGGGTGTTTGAAATTGATTATTAAATTCTAAACTACTTATCACCAACTAACATTAACTAAATTATCTAACCTAAATAACCAACTGGAAGTTGAATCTTATGATTAACTAAATTTAAAATTCTAAATTAAATTAACTAAAACCTATATTAATTCTCTAATTAATTAACTGAAAATCGAAAACAATTAATAACTAAGAATTAAAACTAAATTGCAGCAACCTAAAATAAATCTTGAATTATTTAATTTAACTAACTACGAACTACGATTACGCATGAATTAATCAACTACGATCCTAGCGGTAACTTAAACGATCATAAAAACTAAGCAAAACTATGAAAATCGATCGCAAGAATATTCTCAACCAAACAAAGTATCAAATAATCTAACGATAAACATGTGAAACTGAATCCAAATTGAAATTAATCAACCTAATACGTTCAACAATTTCATAAACGAGAGCAAAACTCAAGAACGTAAACTAACTATTATTCAAAAAACCTTGAAAACTAAGAATTAAAACTAGAAACTAAGTAAAGGTTGCAGGGTACTTGTCTTACTGAAAACTGAAAGTTCTTCGTCTAATCCGAAGAGGAAACACAGCAACCGGTCGAGAAACGGATGAACGGCTTCGAACGGGCTCCGGAACTCGTCGTCGTCGAATCTATGTTTTCTCTTCGATCTTCGCATTTTTGATGTTATTCTCCGACTCGAAACCCTAGGATTATGTGTATGGTAAGTTTTTAGGTTGAAAATCACGCCTGGAACTCAGATTAAAGGGTTGTTTATATAGAAATCGCGTAACTTGGTCCGCAAGTCACACAGGTCGGTTACTGGGCCCGTTTACGGTAGCACTTTACGGTTAGGAGCAACCATAAACCTCTCTGTCACCTCCTTACGATGATCTTTATGGTGAGGAATGTTACGATGATCTTTTGTACGGTGCTCCCTTACGGTAAGGTAACCGTAAGCCTCCAAAATTTTCTACTTCTTCGCCGGAATGCTCGATTCTTGTCTCTTAATCATCATGTTTCATCTCTTATGCGTTGAGCCCTTCCGGTTACTTAGCTTTATGGCGAAAAACAAAGATAATTCACCTTTTTGCATCAATCTAGACCAAAAGATGGTAAAATAAGCCGGAAGTACAAATTTACGAATTGAAGTTTAAACTATCCAACTTATACCAAAAATAATAAGAAAAAGTAACTAAAATACTACTAAAAATGAGCATAAATACGTGTTAATCAGTTCGGTGAATCTGTACAAGTTACACTATTATTTGGTTAAGTGGTTAAAATTTAGATTTGTCTCAGCCAATTAAGAGAATTTTGAGATTTGTTTAATTTATTTGTTCGTTCTTTAACAACTCACAATTTATTTGTGTATCAGAAACATAAAAGAAAGTAATGCCTGGTGGTTTTATTCTTAATTTCTAAATTTTAGTTGATGCATGACCTAATTTACCCTTGTTGTGTATGTTCATGCGCGTTTTTTAATCAAATAAGTAGTTTTGTGCCTATATAAACTTATTTTTCGTAAAATTTACACTTAGTCTTTAATGCCTGGTTTCTGATTGAGGCGCTGCTTTCGATGATTTTTTGAGTGCTTCTGATATTGGATTAAAATTAAAAAAGGAATAGTGACGGTATTATATTATGAACAATGGTATTATATTATCATTCTATTTTATGTATAGTTAATGGATTTAACCATGGATTAGTCGGTATAGTCTAACTAAATACGATAATTAGCTTAGTTGTTTTGATTCTTGAACGAAATAATTCTATTATAGATCTTGCACAATAGTTATTTTTTATGTTATTTTCTCATTATTTACTCCCTTTCTCTCACTACTTTCAACGAGGTTTTTCGCAGCTTGGGGAACTTTCTCTCTTGAAACTCATAGTTATTTTTCCTCAATTTTTATCTAGGGTCGAGAATCCGATATGAGCTTGTTCGCCAATTCATGAGGTTTGTCGATGCAATTTCTTTTATTCAAGATTCTTGAATCTTGGTTTTATTAATTGATGTACGTTTTTCTTTTCCCTTTCCCTTTAATGGATGGTTAGTGGCAGAGGTGAAATCTGATGGTGATATATGGACGAGTTAGCATTCATCGATTTGAAGGTTTATTTGTCGTCGTCTGATTTTTTGGGTGCGAGGATGAGATGTGGCTCTGATCATGGTGAGTTTAGGGGCAGTTTTGCAAATATGAGAAGTAGTGGGGTTTTAGGGAATATGGGTTCTTCTTGCAGKGTTGCTGTGAATGAGAGGGCAAAAACCACAAGGTTTGGAAATGGATCTTTAAGAAAAACAATTAAAGAATTTCTTGGAATTTATGATGAATTTCAATGTCTTTGTAGTAAGATATATGATAATAGTTTCAGTTTGATTAGTAAATAGAAACTATTTCTGTTGTCTTTTCTTTTTACTTGTTTAGAGATCTCTTGGATGTATGTAGTATTAAGCATTTCTCTGTTTTACAGTAGTGAAACTTTAATTTTAATAAATACTATCAGTTTTCTGAATCATGCTCATGTGTTTGTATTCAAGAACTGGATTGATATTTATTAGTCATCTATGTTCATATAATGTGTATAATGGTTGGAATAGAAGTACTAATTAGCTTCAGATGTTTTCTTAATTAATATGTATACTTTGGTGCACCTCTTTCATTTCTTTTTTTTTTAATTTTTTTACTACATTCTAGAAGGTATTTTCAAAAACCACCGTAAAATGTCCATTCTGGAATATTGACTTTCTAGAAGGTATTTTAAAGAACTGCGGTAGAATCCACTGCTGTTGATTTTTAAGGCAGTTCTTAAACCGCCGTTAATATTCACTTTTTACGGCGGTTTTTATAAACGCCGTTACATAATGTTTTTTGACATCGGTTTTTACAACCGCAGTTGAGAGTGACCATATTACGGCAGTTAAAGAACCGCTGTTAATGCTCAAAAAATCACCGTTAAATCCTGCTTTTTTACGACGGTTTTTGTGAACTGCCGTAAATTTTTACGGCGGTCAATATAACAACGGTTCAAAAATCGCCGTTAAAAGTCCAGAAAAACCGTGAAAGAGCTATTTTGCAGTAGTGTTGCTTACCTGGTAAGAGACCCTCAACCATTGGCTGGGAGACGCATCCCCAATATATTATTATCTTATTAATTGATATTAATACAAATATACTTATTTTCAAAACAAGTAAAAGAAAGAGTGAATATTCTTTTGTCTTTGGGCAACACAATTGTTAGACCGGACTAACGGATCATCCGTTAAGCCAAAATTTCATATTTATACATTATAGTGTAAAAACAAATACATTATAATAAAAAACCAATACATCATAGTACGAAAGCATTACAGTATAAAACCAATACATCATAGTACGGGTCAGAGATTTATTAAAAACTAATACTTTACATTACAAAAACTAATACATCACAGTACAAAAACTAATACATTATAGTAGCGGGTCAGATGGCCTAACGGGTCATGACCCGTTAATCTGGCCTAACACAAGTGTTTGCCTTTTTCTTTTGCATGAGACGTCAACCATTAAAATTTAAATTAACATACCTTTTGTGATCATCGCAGCATTGGAAACTTTCTTTTTATTGTTATTTGCAAGGAAAGCAAAAAAATCTTTCAAATATATTATCAAACAACTTGGATGATTTCAAAGTTCTAAACCGATTAAAGAAATTTAATTTTTTGTTTCAAGAACTAAACTAATATTTGGTAAAAATGAAAATGTTTTGACAATCTTGGTTCTCATAGCCATAGAAAAAACAAATAATCAATATTTTTTGAAACAAGAATGTATATAGTATGCAAAAACAAAAAAGCAAATTACTTTTGAAGTTTTTTAATCACATCAAACATTAAAATGCATCGGATATTTGTATTTACACTCAAAACATCTATATTGTAATGAGAAATCCACATTTCTTTGTTAAACACCATTTTTAAATTATTGAATAAAGTAGGGTAAAATATTTTTTGCAACCTGTACTATAGGCGTTTTCACGCTTTGCAACCAAATATTTTTTTCGTTGTCAATTTCAACCTGTACTACAATTTTGCATCCTAAAGTTTGTTTTTCAAGCTTTATATTTCAAACTTTAGGTTGCAAAATTGTAGTACAAGTTGCAATTGACAACGAAAAAAACATTTGGTTGCAAAGCGTGAAAACGCCTATAGTACAGGTTGCAAAAAATATTTTTCCCAATAAAGTATTAATTACGCAAAAATGAAGCAATTAACCCGGAATTCGTGAATCAGACATACTAGGCTGCAAATCTAAGTTAGAAAACTCAAGTTTATTAGAAAATTGATTTAGAAAAAAACTTACTTGTACTGAAATATAGATCTTCTGTTCAGCGAAGTAGATGGTGGGATTTGAAAATGAATGTAAAATACATGTAGATCAAAAGATTTAAATCTTTCATAAAGTTACAAATTAGGCTTCTAGATATTTTGCAGTTAAATACACATATAAATGGTAAACGATGACGTTGAGAAGAATGAGTGCGATGTGGCGGACGACTTCATAAAGAGAAGAGTGAACATATATATATATATATATATATATATTTCTTGTTACAGATTCGGTGGAAAATTCAATCGCACCTTGACTTTTAGAGTCTTAGGTTCGATTAAAACTTTAATTATATATTGTATTTCTTTTAGTAAAATTAACTATGCGATTTTGAGCATTTCAGATGGTTTGGCGTTTTCAATCAATTGATTTTTTGTGAAGTTTATAACTACTATGATGTTTTAAGAACATAGGAAAAATATTTGAAATAAGTTGAACCTTCATTATAATGAACTCAACTTTTATTCAAAACAATGCATTTTTATACTCTATTACTTGATTGCATAACATAATAAACTTTTGCAACACTTAATAAGATGCAAAATACAATTTATGTCTTATTCAAATTGCAAGTCTAAGTCTATTATTCACTGAATAACTGGTTTTGAATACATTCATTCCAATTCATTCAACTATATAGAAATAAAGGAGAAAATTAATTTATTTAAACATTAAAACTATGTAAGTGCAATGTGATTTCAACGGTGCAGTGTAGTTTCAAAATAAATATCGGACCAAGGAGATGCAGTCTTGATTTAATACTTTAAATTATGGTTTTAATTTAAAAATTACATTAATGATGCAGTGTGGTGTAGTCCAAACGATCTTTTAAAATTTATGTATACTCTTACTGTGTATCGCATGGGTTAAGTACTAGTTTTGTGAATGATTCATACAATTTATGATTATTTTCTCCTCGAATGTTTCTTTATTCAATCTAATTTCATAATACGTTATCAACACGATCCTCTAGCTCTTGTCCAATTTAAGTGTCAGAAATATCAATCATCCAGAAAGACTTTTTTCCCTATAAGGTAATTCAATATCACTTTAATTAGTCTCGATTTTTTTTATATTGAATAGATATATGCATATAATTTTGTGCCTTGAAGAAATCTGAGAATCCACATATATTTTAATTCTTCACATTTTGCATAACATACGATGTATATTTGTATCCTTATGATTTTGATCCATAAGTATTAAACATTTGGTTCATACGAATTAGTTTGTTTAAATTTGCATGTGTATTGTCTGTTGGTTCCACCAATTCCAAGCATTAGATTATATAGATGTGTGAGGTATTTCATATCTCGAGTTACATTGACATATGATGCAAGGTCTTATTATTATTATTATTATTATTATTATTATTATTATTAGTCGTCGTCTAAAAATACATAGATTGAATTTGCTTATTTTATGTTTTGAGAAAACTTTTTTTTTCCTTCCCAACTCTACTCAGTTTGACATTTTGCTTGCTAATCTTTTTCTTGTACACTTTGCATCCTGAACTGTGCGTCTTTTACACTTTACCTCCTTTAGCTTTTTTACGATGAGAATTATTCCCCAAAATTATTTTCATCGGGAAATATTGCATAGTTGGAAGATAAACTCATCCTTCCATATGTCTGTTCTTCACCTTTTGCCAGAAAATTGTGCATGAAGGATGATTTTACCCTTCAATTGGGCAAAATGTTAAGCCGAAAATAATTTTTGGCAAAAATTTCCGCCGAAAAAATGCTTAAGGAGGTAAAGTGTAAAAAAAAACGCACAGTTTAAGAGGCAAAATGTACAAAAAATAGAGTAGAAAGTAAAGAGTCAAAACGAGTAGAGTTCGAGAATCAAAAAAATAACTTTTCTCTATATTTTTATATTACTGGAATGTAATTATCTTTACCAATTAAATATAGCATAAGAGTTATTTTTTTTCATAGCAATGAAAATAATTTTTGATATTTAATCATTATGAATCATATTCATGCAAGGCAAATTTGTTATTTTGAAATTATGTCATTGCATATATTGTTTTAATTTCTTCCATCATAATATATAATAATCATTATTTTTGAACAAACACGAACTAACAAATCTTAGTAGTTCTTAATATTAAGAATTCATCATAGTTCTCAAAAAAGCACAATGTTATCTTTTTATATTGATGAATTTAATGTCTTCCTGAAGAACACTATGAGATTTACAATTGATATTGAAGAAGTAATTTTTAATTTACTCAATTTAGTTTTTTTTATTATCATGCATTTTAATTCAAGTTATTTCTTTTGAAGTAGAACAACTAAGTATAATATATCGAAAGAATATTCATACTTGTTCTTATATTATGCGATAATTCAATATTCATGAAGAATATTGATTTTTTAAATTGGTGTGCTCTTGAAGTAGCGAATGTTATGATATATGATATTTATCCCTAAAGCAAGCATAATATTTATGCTCTAATGATTTGTTTTTTGTTGGTATCATTCATTATGCAGATTTGCACAAATGGCTAATATCACCAAGCTTAAGTTTGTAACACTTGATATATATGACAAAAATTATTTGTCATAAACTCTTGATACTGAGGATCGTCTGGTCTCAAAGGGTGTGGGGGAGACAATAAAGGAAGGAAATGAGGAACCCAGTAGGATCGTGGTTATGCACTAATTTTCCTTTGTCATCATCTTCATGATGATTCGAAGGTTGAGTATCTCACTGTTAATGATCCACAAGAACTCTGGAAAATCTAACAAAGAGATTTGGCCATCAAAGGACTGTAATTCTTACCCAAGCCCGATATGAATGGATGCAATTCTGATTGTAGGATTTCAAAACCGTAGTTGCTTATAATCTAAGCTTTATTGAATAAGTTGTCGATTGAAACTTTTTGGCAAAAAACCACTGATGGAGACTTGCTTGAGAAAATATTATCCACATTTCATGCCTCAAAAACTCCTACAACAACAAGATCGAGAGCGTGGTTTAAAAAAGTTCTCCGACATAATAACTTGATTGTTGTTTGTTGAGCATAATAATGTGTTCTCCTGAAAAATCATGAGCTACGACCCACTGGCCCTACCGCATTACTTGAAGCTAATTCAATATTCAATCATGGAAAATGACATGGGTGCGGTCGTGGATATAATCATGGATGTGGACGCGGATATGGTGATATCATTAGTAAAAGACATAAAACAACCAATAATCATACTCTATGTACAAAAGAAGAAACATGTAATAAATATGGCATGACCGGGCATTGGTCACATACCTATCGTACAAGAAAACATCTCTTAGATATTTATCATAAATCAATCAAGGGGAAACAGAAAACTAAAACTAATGTCATTTATTATGACAGTCTAGTTGCTGCAACCCACTTGCATGTCTTTGATTTCTTTACTAATCCAAAAGAAGATATTTGACACTTGAATGGGGTGGTGTTCTAGAAAACATAGATTTAGTTACTAATTCTTAGTTTATTATTGCTTTCAAATTGTTTCTGTTAGGAATGATTTACCCTTTTTCTTTTGAGACATTTATCTATTTTGGAATAATTATTTTTGGACTCTTTATTAGATCATAATTATTTTTGTCTTTAAAATTTATTTATGTATTCCTTCAAATTTTTATACACTTAATAAAAAAGGAAAGGTATAGAGTATTTAGATTCGCAATTCATAGTGCACACAAGCATGGACTCTAATTATAGACTAGGTAGGGACACTTGTCACCCTATGATTTATTCTCCCAAATCCTGTAATTAGTTGTTATCTTGGAAAAGTATGGGGGTACGTCATAACTAATTCCATAGTTTCAAGTGAGATAATTTCAAAAGATGAACTCTTATGATATTTGTCTAACTGATAATGCAACTACTGTTCTTGAAGAAATATATTTTCTCAAACTAAAATTAGTATAGTACAATGTTAATACTATATTAGGCGCATCAAACATCATTGAAGGCTCCGAGAAAGACTAAATTAACTATAGAATATACACTTTACTCTAGTAAATCTAGAAGAAGATTACCGAGTTTTAAGGATATTCACTACAATGGATACCACATTGAGACAATACAAGAAGGTAGTAAGAAATACCTTTGTATAAACAAATAAAAATGAGCTACCCAACATGAAAATTAACCAAAAAGATGAGATGAACTACGAAAATGTGAAATAAGAAAATAAAACTAGAATTATGATACAAACTTAACAAAAGCACATAAATGAGATACAAAAATACACAAAGAACACATACATATATGTCCAAAATATTGTTTTATGATGAGGAGAAAACAGGGCCTTCCTAAAGAATCCTTTCACACCAACGTGAAGTTGTCCTTGAAGGATTAGAAACATGAGTAGTTTTTTGGTTGGTGGAAGCTAGACCAGCTGCAAGAAGAACAAAAAAGAGATCCATTTTCATCCTCCTTCTTTGGCCTATATATCTTCTTATGGCTAGTGTTCATCATCTCTCAACTTTTAAGTTGGTTCCTGATTATTTTTTCTTTTAATTACCTAGAAAATTATTCGGGTGGCAAGATCGATGACATCTTTTTGAAGAGGCTTTAGTTGATTGTAGAGAATTTGAAAGAGGATCAAAGGCCTGAGGTTGTGATTTCTTAGGATAATCTGCTCGTGGATGGGATTTTTGTTGTTAACCTTATGGGAGTTTACTGATCTTACATGCCAAGTAATATACTTAGAGGTTCTAAACAAGGGGCGCACAGTTATTAAGAACACGTGTCCTTAGGATATTCGTTCTTTGATTCTACTTGTCCTCTTTCATTTGTTTGATCGGCTAGATCTCCTTTGTGCAGTCCTCTATCTCTATGACGATGAGTTTTCCAAGGCTATCTCGGTGAAGAATGCGAGGGCTAAGATCGTGGCTCTAATGGGGCTGGAAGATCTATTGTCTGTTGCAAGGGGGAAGTTCGTGGGGGTGCTGATGTGGCATGGGGAACTACTGGTCATAAGAGAATTGAGATCGACTCTCCCACCAATGTGAAGATAATGAATATTAGAAAGTTAAAGACTCCTTCTTCATAAACTGTCATCTCTATTGATTCTAAGGTGAACTTCAAGGGGATCTCCAGGATGTGTCACCCATTGAGTATGCTGATTTCCAGGCTTTAGCCCCCTCTAGTGTGGCGGGGTCAAGCTAGGAAATGCCATAAGCTAGTGAATCTTCTGTGGAGTGGCATCCGTATCACAAAATCTCTTTTCTTGAATTAGAGAACTTGGCCCCTATCATGAAAGATGCTCATGAGATTGCACGAAAGGTGTTTGGAGACAACTTCAAGGAATCTGTTAAACAGATGGTGATATCATAGTGGGAGAAGCTTTTGGCTACACACAACACCCAATATTTGGTTCTCTTTGATTGGCTGGTTGAAGGGGTAACCAACTTGTAGACTGATAATTTTGGGTTCCCACTTCATAGCGTCGACTTGGAAAGGAGTGACGAGGCTCAAATATCCCAACTAGAGGAAGCGAAGAAGGAGTTAGTCATAAAAGCTAACTTTTTAGCTGAGGAGAAGCTAAAAGTCAAGGAGGCCAAGACTAAGTTGAGTTAGACTCGCCGGATGCTCAAAACCAGGGAGGAGACTTGGCAGGTGGAGAAGGTTCTATTCGAAAGTTAGTGAAAGAAAGCTAAGAAGAATATGTAAATAGCTAGGGCTGAGGGTTAGGATCGTGGTTTCACTGATTTTAAAGGCAACGATGGTTGTTGGGAGATTTTTGACTCCAGCTTTTTATGCGCCCTTGAGCATGCCACAACTATTTTTGAGAGAGGTGGAACTTTGGCTTACCTGGAGACTGTCTCATAATGACGAAGGAAGGTAGCGGGGTTGTCTGAGCTTGGCAGTCGAGTCATAGGGGCTGTGGTACCGACTGGACCAAAATTAGTTCTCCCTCCCCCTGATACTGAGCTTGTGGCTGATGATCCTTTGGAACATGTCTCGTCAACTTCCGATTTATTGGCAGTTAGTAGCGATCAGTCCGGAGGTCTTGTGAACAAGGGTGGCATTAATGGCTCGAAGATGTCTTAACATTTTTAGCTTTTTTCTATCTTTCTTTTTGGCAAATTTAACTCAACTTATACAATGTTTATTCTTTTTTTTTGTTTTTTGGTCTTAACTTATTTTATGTGATAACTATTTTTGATTTAATTTTTCGGCTACTCAGATATTTCTAATATTTTATGCAGGAATTCTTCCTAATTGTGTATTACCTGTTCGGTATAGGTTTCTAGGTGTCCTTTGTTTTTGAAATATTTATGTCTGTAGGTGCCTTTTCATGTGGGTATGTTTGCACTTAAGTATTTTGAGATTTTTCCTTGGTTGAGAAGTGGTGGTGCCAATGGCACCTTTTCCGAAATGGTGTGTGGGATTCTTTCGGAACTGCTCCACTTCACCTTCCTAGGTTGCACCTGTTCATTGGGTTTGGGGATGGTGGGTGTATATTTGTTGTTAAATTGGATTTAATAAATTTAATGGTGCAGCGAAAATTCGTCTTAACAAACTGTATAGGCTCGATTTATGTTTCGTGTAGATAATTGTAACTTTTTGAATTTCTCAAATCCATTTAATGGTGAGTGAGAAATAGCACTTCGAAGTTGAATGGTTGCTTAAGTATATTGTTGTTTATCCCACATTGAATGATAATCAATTTGGAAGGAGTTTAAAAATGATTACATTTCATTAGTGGACATCAAGTGAGCCAGCGGGTATTGAGGACTTTGTGTGAACAAAGCTCACGCGGGCTCTTGGACTTGGGTTTGTCCGTCTGCCTTCGACGAAGCCGAAGGCGGAGACGAGACTGAGCTCGGTCCTGGTCCCTGGTCCTTGGTCCTTTATCCTTGGTGCCTGGGCCTTGGGCATTTGGTCCAATTTGGGTGGTCCGTGTGGGTATCCTACATGGACGTCACCTACTTTGACCATTCTTCAGGCTGCCATTTATGGTCGGCTTTATGACCCCTCAGATGGAACCCCTATATAAGGGTGAGAGGCTCCTGTTCACTACACACCTGAAAAAACATGAACAGAACATAGAACACTCTGCATACATATCATTCTGCATTATTACCTTTTTCGTAGCTCTGTCCAAGTTCCTCCAATTCGTCGGAATTCTAGTATCTTACGGTGCTGGTATACTAGAGACTTAGTCGTTTCATCTTTGGGGATGAATTTCCAAAACCAAAGAGCACTACCGGGGCAATTTCGTCTTACAGAGAGAGTTTAAACTCGACTCGACTATTTACATAGTTTCTGTCTCCAACTTCTTTTTACTTTTTCTAGTTTAGTGATATTTATATTCCCAGTTTGTGCTCGATATATTTCCAACAAACGCAAGACGAAATTTTCTGTTTTAATATCACTACTGGAAAACATGTCTACCTCAACCACCGTGACCGACTCTTCACTTGGTTCGATCAATTCGACCGCTCATGCCGATACCTCCTCCACTCCAATGATGATCACTGCCCCTGCAGTCACGAACACCTCAACAATTGGCGCGTCTACACCAAATATGAGCATGAGTCATGCTGATTTTCTCCTCAATCAAGGAACCACCGACACCCTTCTGGAGACACTGTCGAGGTGCTTCTCTTCGACCAACCCGACCTCAGGCACAACTTCGGTTGCTGGAATATTCCTTTATGGGATGGGGACTTCGGTCCAAACTGTGTTAGCTTCGGCTATGAACCATCCTACTGGGATGACGGGAACTTCAGTTCCAAGCATGTTTTCTGGATCATTTCCTTATGGGATGGGGACTTCGATCCAAAATCTGTCAGCTTCGGCTAGAGTCCATCCAACTGGGATGACGGGAACTTCGGTTCCAAATATGTTCTCAACTGCTCCGCCAACATATTCCTCTGCTTCTGCTACCCATTCAACGAGTACGATGGGAATGTTTGTTCCGACTATAACCGCTCCGGTGCACTCCTCACGGATTATGCCCGCCGCGGAGAAGCCTCCAAAATTTGATGGTGAAGGCTTCAAGAGATGGCAACAAAAGATGTTGTTCTATCTTACGATGCTTGGCTTCGCTAACTTTGTGAAGGAAGACGAACCACCCACTCCGGATGAGTCTGAGACAAACTTCAATGTTTGTGCCGCCTATGATAATTGGCACAACGGTGACTATATGTGCAAAGGATTTCTCTTAAGTAGACTGGAAGATAGCCTTGGTAATGTGTACTCGGACGTAAAGACCTCTAAGAAGATCTGGGAGGCACTCGAGAAGAAGTACAGCTCCTAAGAGGCTTGTACTAAGAAATTTGTAGTCACAAATTTCATGGACTACAAAATGGTTGATTCTCGCCCAGTTATAGAACAAGTTCAACAATTTTGAATGCTGGTGAATGATGTCCATGCCGAGGGGATGATACTTCCAGATGCTTTCACGGCTGCTGCCATGATTAATAAGCTTCCTCTGAACTGGAAGACTTCAAGACATATATCAAGCACAAGAGAAAGGCGATGCCTCTTGAAGACGTTATCCGAAAGGTACAAATTGAGTCTGAAGTTCGAGTTCAGTACCAGAAGTCGAAAGGTTCGGGTGAACCTCGGGTGAACCTACTTGAACGAAGAGATAACTCGAAGAAGAGGCCGCGTCCTGGCAACGCAAAGCCTAAAGCTCCTTCTTCTCAGAAGTTCAGTGGCATCTGTCTGCTTTAATTGTGGCAAACCCGGACACCAGTTTAAAACCTATCGCAAGCCAAAGCAAAAGAAGGCCAAGCCAAGTGCCCGACTAGCCGAGAGAGAGCTAACTAGTGATGATCTCATTGCTGTTACCACTGAGGAAGCTAACATGGTCGAGAACCGTGGTCAATGGTTCGTCGATACTGCTGCAACCGCCCATATGTGTGCAGACCGGAGCTTGTTCTCCAAATACCATCCCTATGAGAGAAGAAAGTTGAACATGGGAAACCAAGCTTCTTCGCAAGTTGCAGGCGTTGGTTCGGTTGTCCTCAAAATGACCTCTGGCAAGGAGATCACTCTGAATGAGGTGCTGCACATTCCGGACATCCGAAAGAATTTAGTCTTTGGTTCAATTCTAGTTAGTTGTGGTTTTAAA
Source organism: Phtheirospermum japonicum (assembly GCA_014905375.1). Lineage (NCBI taxonomy): Eukaryota > Viridiplantae > Streptophyta > Magnoliopsida > Lamiales > Orobanchaceae > Phtheirospermum > Phtheirospermum japonicum. Next base: position 303,078 of record BMAC01000033.1, on the reverse strand, counting down.
CTTGTATTTGAGGCTAATAAGCTTGTACTGTCTAAGTTTGGAACACCTCTGGGTAAAGGTTACCTTACAGATGGACTGTTCAAACTCAGTGTAATGGCTATACGCCAAAAAACCGTCATTAATAAAATTCCTTCTGATTCCTCTTACTTGACTGAGTGCTCCAGTTTATGGCATTGTAGATTAGGCCACGTTAATCTAAATGCAATAAAATGATTGTCAAATCTCAATTTGCTTAAAGTAAATGAATTTATTTATAAAAGTAAGTGCGAAATTTGTGTAGAAGCAAAAATGACAAAGTTACCGTTTAAATCAGTAGAAAGGAGAACGACACCTCTAGAATTAATTCACACGGATGTATGTTATTTAAATTTTGTGCAAACCAAAGGTGGAAAAAAGTATTTTATTACTTTTATTGATGATTGCACAAGGTATTGCTACATTTACCTTTTGAGAGGTAAAGATGAGGCTATTAAAGCTTTCAAGATTTTCAAAAGTGAAGCCAAAAATCAACTTAACTGCAAAATCAAATCTATTCGAAGTGATAGAGGAGGGGAATACGTAGCTCCGTTTGAGGAGTTGTGCAACGAAAGTGGCATAATTCATCAAACTACAACTCCGTATGCACCTCAATTGAACGGTGTTGCCGAACGGAAGAATCGTACTTTGAAAGAGATGATGAATGCGTTGTTGATTAGTTCTGGGTTACCTCAAAACATGTGGGGGGAAGCTGTTTTAACGGCTAACTATATCCTTAACAAAATTCAACATAAAGGTAGGGATGAAACTCCTTATGAGTTGTGGAAAGGTAGGAAACCTTTTTATAAATACCTCAAAGTGTGGGGGTGTTTAGCGAAGGTAGAAGTGCCTCTACCGAAGCAGGTTACAATCGGACCCAAAACGGTTGATTGTATTTTTATTGGTTATGCACTAAAATTCAGCTCCTTACAAAAGAGGGCATAAAATGTAAAAACCCGACAAGTAAACTATTCAAACTTCTAAGCATATGGTGATTCCTCAACAATGTAATAAACTCACACAAGACACAAAAATGACTCGACCATATAAATGCGCAATTAGTAAGCGTCACTTCGCCAAGAATGCGTCTCTTCGCCAAAGCTCGAGTTAAGAAATACAAATCATGCTTTGTGACACCCGGACCCTAACTACCTACCTACCCAGACTTAAAACATGCAATACCCTTATCGCATTTTCATGAAAATCAAGTAAAAGGAGGGTGAGATAGAAGATTCCTTAACCGAGCGAGTTTGGGTCTAGCTGGTGGGGTCCACTTAAGCATCAAGCAATATGGACAAAGACCAAGCATGGCTTGTTTCTCCCGACTCCATGAACGCTACTAGCTTATCAATTCAGCAAAGGTTGGAGTCGGAAAGCAAAACACTAAAAAGGAAAATCACACAGTAAAAAAAACAAGAAATTATTCACATGAATTAAAAAAAATAAAACCAAGGACTAAAAAGAATCAAAATACGACACACAATTTATTTAATTTTTAATTTTTTGAATGTTTTTGGAATTTTTATATAATAAGAAAGCTAGTTGAATGTAAAAATAAAAGAAATAAACGAAAAGAACTTGGGTTGCCTCCCAAGAAGCGCTTGTTTTACGTCCTTAGCTTGACGAACTCCCTTCTTGATTATGGGGAGGTTGAGACGGGAGGATCTACCATAGAAACAACCTCCTTATCGGGAGGGTCCAATCTTCGAACCGTTCTCGGGGCATCGTGTAACGGCAATCGCCTTTGATGAAAAGCAAACGTCCCAAACGGTCAAGTAAAAGTCGCTTTGGCTTGATTTTTGGGTGGAATTGTGGTTTTGAAGTGACCCGATGAATCATCTAAGAAATAAAAGGAAGAATGGTCGGCTAGCTTGTCCAACATTTGTTCGATAAACGGGGGAGGGAAATGATCTTTCTTGGTAGCCGCATTTAGCTTCTTAAAATCAATCAACATCCTCCATCCCGTTGTAACCCTCGTGGCCAACAACTTCCCTTTTTCATCCTCGACAATGGACATATCGCTCTTCTTTGGTACCATGAGAATGGGACTCACCCACTCACTACTGGCAATTTCGAGCATTAATCCTTTCTCCAACAACTTCAGTTTCTCGTCTTCCACTATCTCCTTAAAATTAGGATTCAAACACCATTGGAATTATCGATATGGTTTGGCATCATCATCCAAGATGAGTTTATGCATGTAATTCCAAGGGCTAATTCCCTTAATAACTTCGGGTCTCCAACCAATAGCACCCTTAAGAACTTTAAGCACTTCAACCGACCTCTCCTCTTCTTCTCGATTCGAATTGACAAAGATTATAATCGACTTGCTCTTCTCTTCCTTCAAATAGACATGCTTGAGGTGAGATGGGAGAGGCTTAAGCTCAGGCTTGTGCCTCCTCTCGACCTCATCGGGGACTAATTCGAACAATTCCACGATCCACTCAAGATAGTCTTCACGCTTTTCAATCTTTTCATCAATAACCTCCACCTCCACCTCTAAAAAGTCGTCGTTGCCCTCAACGACACATAAACAATCTTTTTCAAACAAATCTTGGGTACATTGAAGCACAATGGACTCGTCTTTACGAACAAGGGGCTCATCATTCTCACAACAATCCTCAATATAGACTTCCCGGATAACCTCCTCCTCATTTCTCCTTTCCTCCATATAAACTCGTTCGACCAAATTTTTGATCATGTCCATATGTAAACAATATTTGTAATATTTTTTTGAAAGATAATGTGTAGGGGCAAGAGGATTAAGAACACTCAGAATCAAAACCACATCCTCTTTCGACGGCGAGAAAACCGTATTATCAACCACCCCACACTTATCAAGGATCGAGATCATATGAGTATACGAAGGTGGACTTGGCAATTATTGTGTAATGACCAAGAGATCCGAATCGGGATATGGGGTAGGAGCAATCATCGGGATAAGTTAAGGAGTAACAACTGCATTTGTATAGTCATAACTAAAATCTTGTTGCATGCGGTCGCTAGGATGAGAAAGAGGATTATGAGTCGGCGGTGGAGCAAAAGATGGTCTAGCACAACCGGGTCCTGCTTGATATCCATGGCCTCCATATACTTCCTCCAAATGAGGCATCAACATATTGAACGAGGGATTTGAAGGACAAGACGCGGTATCGTGACCAAACATTCCACACGACGCGCACGGGGGATCCGGGTTTGGGAGAGATAACATAGCAATATGATCCTCCAGAGCAGCGAATTTCTTTTTCAACTCAAGCATCCTAGAGGAAGGAACTCCACTCACTTCATTAGCACTATAAGACATTGCTTGATTGGGAGGAAAGGATACGCAAGGTGGAGTAAACATCCCCAAAAACAGTTTGTTAACATCTCTCATAGTGCGGATGGGGGGGGGGCATCGGAGCTCAAACCTCCAAAAAACTCATATGGATCGAGATTTTGAGCACTATTGGTGGCACCAATCGGGGCATGATTGAAATTGTACGTATGTGGACCTCTATACGGGCCGGGATTCGGAAATTGGCCACCCACATTCCAATTCGGACTCCCATAGACACCATTATACAAATTCGGACAATGATCGAGAACACCTTAACCGCCATACGGGCCAGGATTCTAATTTTGCATATTTAAAAATTTATTAGAAGCACCATAACCTCCGTACGGACTTAAATTTAGAGTGTGCATATTCGGAAAGTGATTTGGAGCACCATACCCTCCATACGGACCATTCATACCCGTGAAGCCACTATACCCAACATGGTTTGCACCATGTCCTCCCATGTTGGGTTGATTATTGCCGATTGCACCATTGGCAACATGGTTTGCACCATGCCCTCCCACGTTGCCAAAACTATTATACATCATTCCATTTCCAACATGGTTTGCACCATGACCTCCCATGTTGGAAATGTAACCTCCATTGCCATGAGGACCTTGTATACACTCCATAAAAAAATTTCAAATACAAAACAAAGCTAAAGACACAAAGAAACTACAAGCAAATCGAAAACCTTAAACAAGCCGAGTCGTTGTAGTATAGTGGTGAGTATTCCCGCCTGTCACACGTGGGGGCCCGGGCTCGATCCCCAGAAATGGTGCCATTTTATTTTGCAGGTTTTTGTGGTGTTGAAATAAGAAAAAGTGGGTTCATGGCTTGGTATTATCAGAATTCGATTGCTATGTAAGAAACAAGGGGTTTTTAGTTTGAAATTTAAATGAAAACAAAAATAAATGGAAAGCTATAAAAATAAACTAACTAGGAAACGTAAATGCAAGTATTTAGGATGCTTCGTGCATATGCCCAAATTGAAAGTGCAAGCAATAATGAAAATAAGCGAGTAAAAGCAAAGTTTCACTTAGTACAAGCATGAAAACTTAAGGTACAACTATGCATGCATGACCTTAAAATTTGAAATAATGGAAATTAACAAAAATTGAAAGAACCTATAGAAAGAGCAATAAAAGTTGACGTGAAAGTTAAACACTTTATGAGAAATAACTAGAAACGAAGAGTAGATCTAGGATTTAATGAAAAACCATGCATGAAAATAAAAACCAAAATAAAGCATATGAAATACTCAAAATAAAAATGATCTAGATGTGTCACTCACCTAGATTCCAAAGCCAATTCACAAGATCTAACAATTAATCTAAGAGCGAAGGTAAAATTCATAAAATGAAGAACAAGCATGAAAATTAAAGGAAAGCATGAAGTTAAAAGAAAGCTTACTTGAATTAAGGAAAGGAACTACAAACTTGAAATGAAATAGCAAAAATAAAATTCAAGTGATGTTTTGAAATCTTCTTGAGCTTACAAATCTAAGGAAAGCTTGAAATTAAATCTATAATCTAGAGAGAGAAATTTAATCCCAACCCCATGCTTGGGTTGGGAGGAGAGTTGATGATTTACAAAATGAGAGTTGGGTTCTATTTAGCCTTAAAGGCTTAAAATTCCCGGGTTTGACCAAAATTGACCCGTGTTGATCTTCCTAGCCACTTGGCTGGACCCTAGGCTTTATTTGGCTCGAGGTGGCTCGGCATTGGCCAAGCCTGGGCGCGCATGGGCGCGGGCTGTCGGCAGAATTGGGTGCTGGGCCTGAGGTGTGGCGGGAGATGTGGCGCTGGGCGTGGCGCTGATGTTGGCGAGCGAATGGGTGTGCGCCAAGGCGCTTGGCGACAGGTTTGGCGTGCGTTTTGGCAAGCGCCAGTGGGCGCAAGGCGTGGTGCTGTGCGAGCGCACTGGCGGGCGTGGGCGAGAGGCGTCGGCAGCTGGCTGTCGGGCGCTGCCGAGCGCTGTTGGACGAGTGAGGGGGTTGCGCGCGCTGCGCGAGTGGGGGCGTGCTGCGTGCTGCCTGGCGTGAGTTTTGGCTCGGGTTTTGGCGTGCGCCAAGGGGCCTGGCGTGAGTTTTGGCTTCGCCTCGCACGCCTTAGTTAGTATTCTAGAATGTTTGGCCATATTTGAAGCTTACTCTTGGTACCAATTTTGGCACGGCTTGGCTTGAACTATTCTCCATATCTTTACTTATGAAAATAGGATTTTTGATCATAAAAACCCAAGAATTACGCCAAACCTCAAATTAATCAAACTCATTTAACCAAATTCAATATAGAATCTACAAAAAAACTCGAAAAACAATAAAACAAGAAAAAAAAACTAATAACCTAACTAATCGACTCAAACATTTTTAAAAATAATATAAAACCCTAATTAAAAACACAAGAAAAATACCACAATTACATGCAAAACAAGCGCCGAGTAGCCTGCCGACCAGGTGTGCCCCGAGCCGAGCAGCCAACCACGCAGGAGCCGCCCGAGCTACTGAGCAGGAAATGGCCCGCCCATGGACGAGAAGTCGACCACAAGGGCTCCGTCCAAGATGCCGAGCGAGACAAGGGTCGCCCGACTGACCAGGCACGCCCATAGCCGAGCAGCTGACCACACACGCACCGCCCGAGATGCCGAATAGGACACGACCCAACCCGACCGACCAGGCCCGCTTGGGGCCGACCTGTCGACACCCGATCGGCCAGCGTCGATGGGCTAGCCAGTTACGGGCCACCCGAGTAGCCGACTAGGAACCGCAGGACCTGTCGACCTTAGCGCGCCTAGCCCGCTCAACTAGGCACCGCCCGGCCTGCCAAGCAGCCGACCAGGCGTTGCACGACCTGTCGAGCAGCCGATCAGGCGAACGCAACACCGATTAGCCTGCCAAGCTCAACGCGCCTAGCCCGACTAACCAGGCACGTCCGAGGCCTAGTCGCTGACCAGGCACTGCCCGGCTCGCCAGGCCAGGCGCCACCAGACCTTCCGAGCTCAGAGCCCCTAGCCCAGTCGACCAGGCAAGTCCAAGGCCAAGCAGCCAGTCAGGCGCCGCCCACCCTACCGAGCTCAATGCGCCTAGCCCGGCTGACCAGGCACGTCCGAGGCCGAGCTGCCGACAAGGTGCCACCCGGCCTACCGAGCCTAGCGTGCCCAGCTCGTCCGATCAGGCGTCACCAAACCTACTGAGCTCAGTGCGCGCAGCTAGGCCGACCAGGCACTTCTGAGGCTGAGCCGCCGACCAGGTGCCGCCTGGCTTGCTTAGCCTAGCGTGCCCAGATCGCCCAACCAGGCACCACTCGACCTGCTGAGCTCAGCGCGCCCAGCCTGGTCGACCAGGCACGTCCAAGGCCGAGCAGCCGACCAGGCTGCGCCTGGCCTATCAAGCTCAGCGCGTCCAGCCCGGCCGACGAGGCTTGTCCGAGGCCGAGCAGCCGACTGCCTAGCCTACCGAGCTCGGCGCCCAGCCAGGCCTCCAGACACATCCGAGGCTTACCTACCGACCAGGAGTTTTATTTGTTTGACCAAACAAGCCACACGTGAATCATTCAGATCGACCTGATGATCGAAGGAAACACCGAATCTGTTCACCCCTTGTCTCTAACTAGGGGAAAGTTCGGAGGATAAAGACGGTTCGACCAACACTGATCGACCATGAGGAAGGGTCGAGTCGACGTCAAGGCAATATGAGGACGACTTTGAGGTAGCGGAATAGATGTGATCAAGGTTAATTATCCTTACTCAGAAAAGGACTCATGACCAATGAAGTAATGCATGTGTCCAATTAGGATTAGGGTTTTGGCTAACTTTTTGGCCAAGTAAGTCGGTGACCACTGAGGCAGTGACACGTGTCCAATTAAGGTTTGGAAAGAAAACTATAAATAGCCTCTTCAAGAGGAAGAGAAGGGGATCCCTTTTTTCTAGAGAGAGAAACACATAGAGAGTTTAGAGAGAGAAAGACTTATATCAAGAGAACTATCCTGTATAAGAATCCGGCCGAGGCCGATCCGACCTGGTTTTGATGAATAAAAGTCAAGCATTTTTTCCTGCTCCTCAATTTTTGTTTGTTTCATTGTTGATCTCCTTTTTTTTCATACTATATTACTTAGACTACTCTTAGCTTACATATTTTTCTTAATTACTCACAGACTCACTTGTCTTTCAATATAGAAAGTACCCATTTCCATTTGTCTTGCAAGATACAAATCTCAACCTCAATGAGGTAGGGGATATTTGTCATATTTTAAATGATGGGATATTTTTTGTTTTGCCCCCTAATATATGCAAAAAATTTTCACTTTACTCCCCGAAATATTTTTTGTTCCACTTTGCCCCCTGATGTACAATAATTTTCAACGTTGCCCCCCAAAACTTTATTTCTGGCAGAATATTCCTTCTAAATTTCATCAACGGTCAGTTGGGGGGCAAAGTGAAAGAATCTTATAATTTGGGGGATAAAGTATAAAATATCTTATAGTTTGGGGGGCAAATTAAAATAATATAAATATTAAAATTTTGTTTTAAAATTTTATATGTGAAAAATATATAATTTTTATCTTATACTCTCACACACACAAAGTTGTCAATACAATTCTAATTTTAAAAAAAACCCATAAATTTTCAATTAATATTTATAATTTTCTAAATATAAATATTATCAATAAATCTTTTATATTATTAATTATTAAATACATGACTGAGTATTATGTAAATTATTATGATATGAAAAATAAAATTATCATTTGATATTATTATTTGTATAAAAAGTGTGATTAAATACTATATTAATCATGAGTACATTAATTATTATATAAGATTATAATTATCAAATGATTAATATAATTAAAATAATTTACAACATGTAATCTGTCTATTAAAAAACCTCATAGATTATAAGTGCAACTACAACCAAAAATAAAAATAAAATAATTTGATAGCTGTTTTAAACCAAGTTTCAATTTTGACACAAAAATCACATAAACAATGGTAGTGAAAGGATATAATATCAACGTAGAAGAAACCTTTATCAATTCATTATATTAAAGTAAATTTCACAAAAACACTGAGAACTGGATCCTACAAATACTGGATCCTACAAATACACATCTCTTCAGCAGCCAAGACATTATAATTTTAAAGTCAAAACTACATGAGCATAAGGAAAAATAATCTTTCCAAAATAATATCAAATTAATATAACCGACAAAATCTGGGATGAAGAATCAAGAAATCCCAATTCAAAAGAATATAATAATAATAATAATAATCATCGATAGAATCCAAAATACCTGAGCGTCACTTCCTCTCTCAATGCACACTCAATTCTTTTTAAGGCAAGCCATATAACCACTCGAGTGATTACTAACATCATTATTATCAGTTGTGGCTTCTATTTTATGGTGAGCCAAACTCTCTTTAAGAGGTATAGGCCTAAAGCACTCGACTGCATATCATAGTTCTAAAAGGAAAAAAGGGATTATAGAAAAAAGGAAATTATTCTTGCAGCTTGTTTTCTCCAGACATGCTACCATAAGTTACTTAACTCGTTTTTCCATAACGGCTTGACAAGAAAATTGGTTGTGCCTATTGTAAATCGTAAAAAATATAAGTTTAGTATTATTTACAAAGACTTTCAGATCAGATAGTTGCTGGAGAAGAATTTTCTGAGTCGATGAAAACCTCAAATGGTAATGGCCCAGCTTATGTCATTCCAATTATTTTCATTAACAACTAAGACCATCTCCAACGAGCTCATTAAAATAGTGTTGGGTGGTATTATTGTGCTCTGGTAGTGCACCAATTTTTTGCACGAGAATAGGACTGTGAGCAGCACTATTTCTGCACGGTAAAATTGCACTATACTCTTTTTTATTTATATTTTAGAATTTTATGTTCTCCCTCCGATCCAAATTAAATAACGTTTTAGAATTTTTAATTTCGGAAATATCAACGATGTTTAATAATTTCTAGGCATAAACTTAGCTTTTTAACCTACATTACCCTTAGATTCATTGATTTGCCTAACAAGTGGATTCATTATGGGTATTTTTCCAACTATCATTAATGCTTTTAATTAAGGGTGTATTATGTTTTTTTTTTCATTTTCTTAACATGTGTGAATTCCTCCAAAACATCATTTAATTTGGATAGCGGTCAAAGGAAGCACATTTTTATTATTCTTTGACCGTATTTGTCAAAATAGATGCATCTTTACTCTATTTCCTTTTTTATTATAACTTTTTGACCTCCGCTGGTGATGAAGAACCACCACAAGTTATGTTTTCATCACTTAAATTGATAGAAATGAAGACAATGAAAGATTAGACGACATAGGGGATTTTGACATATTTTCTTCAGGAAATGAAGAGACTCCACTCATGGTTTTGGCTTACATTAATTTCATTTACATACTATTTAATAATATTTTACTAAATAAGATTACATATGTAGGATGTTTATAAATTATAAAGCAATAGAACTCTAGATTAAATGAATAAAATAAGGAATATAAGGAATATTTCTTTTTAGTGCAAATTGTTGGAGATAGAGGTACAGATTCTGCACTAAAGTAGTGCAGAATTTGCACTAAAATAGTGCAAACTGCTGATGTTGCTAGATAGTTTGAGTTTTCAATAAGTACAAAAATCTAGAACAATTATATCTCTTTCTTGGAATATAATTAAATGCGGTTGTATTGTTTTATTTTTTTGAATATTTCTACTTGGCTTCATGTTATAATCTGTTAAGTTTTGGAAATGAACCTCAACACTCTGAACAGCGTCCGGACGAGTCATGCAAACTGGATTCATCTGGCAATGATGCAGAAACAAGTTACAAAAAGACAGCGCACAGCATGATGACAAGGTTTTATCACATGCATGCAAGGCACTGAAATCAAATTTTGAAGCACATTTTACTCCCATCATATGTTTTTAGCTACTTAGTGTGTTAATTGCATATCTATGCTTTTGGTGCAGAAAACTTCAAGAAGCAAAGCCTGCCCATGTGGCTCAAAGAAGAAGTATAAGTCTTGCTGTGGTAAGAGATTATTATTATTATTATTATTATTATTATTATTATTATTATTATTATTATTATTATTATTATTATTATTATTATTAATTTTTTGTTAGTCATCAGTGTTTATTGTTGGAGATGCTACGTTTGA
>BMAC01000033.1:272566-286404 GCA_014905375.1 Phtheirospermum japonicum | reverse complement strand
AAGTATATATATATATATATATATATATATATATATATATATATATATATATATACTTATATATATATTTATATATATATATATATATATATATATATATATATATATATATATATATATATATATATATATATAGTATATATGGTTTTTTCTATGTGAAAATGCTTTAGATAGAGATGCTGCTCTGTCTGTTTACAATGGTGTTTTTTTTTTTCTTTTATTTTTACGATTAGTGAATTCAATTTCATCCCCATTTTGCTATAATGTGAGAATGTATTGGGCGAATGATGTTTCGTCATTGTAAGAATTTGAACCTTGTTAGGATTGAACATTAATATTTATATATATATATATTATAATGTGGCTTGTAATAGGTAAGCAATAAATGGGGTAAAAACAATTGGGCAATAGTGTAAAGCTTAAATTCTAGCCGATTTTCCGGAACTGGTACAATACTAATGTTGGTCATCTGAAAATGCTTGCTTATACATTGATCTCAGGGAATGGGGTTTCGAGAAGCTTCTATTTAAGGACTCTCAGACAAGGATAAGGAGAGACACGCAAGTATGTGATACAAGCCAAGAATGCTTACGCGACGAACGTCCACACGTCCGAGAAAATTTTGCTCATATTGGTCTATTTTCATCTTCCACTCCAAAAAGACTAATTTCGATCATATTATGAGCATTTCACACATTTCACTAAGGGAATAAACAACTCAATTTGGTGAACTAAACAGTTATATATTACTTGATACCTCAAAAACTAAATCAGCACTCATATATTCACACATTAAAATAATTTCAAACTGATTCAATGTTAGAAAAAGAGAATATGGATAAATAATTAAATTAAATAAAAATAAAACCGACCTCGGTTCCATCGTCTCGGACTCTGGCTAATACAGGTATCTCATACTGGTAAAGCCTCTCCCACTCAGGAATACACATATTATCCCTAATCTGCAAAAAAAAAAAAAGCCCAAATCAATTTTTGTTTCAAATAATTCATACAGTACAAAATATTTGAACTTTATTAGAAATAATAAATAATTAATAAATAAAATCAAACAATTAGCGTTCAACTCCATCGATTTCAAACCCCACAGTTTACAAAACAATTCGGGCCATAAATTATCATCAATCAACATTTCGAGAACGTGAATTTAATAAGAAATCATATTAGAAAAATTAAAGTGTTGGGACCTCTATTTGAGCATCGCCGACGTAATTCGGGCCGGAAAGAGAAAAGGCAACGTCAAGTTTTTCTTTGAGGCCATCGTACAAACATCATCTGGGCATTGAATAAAGTACCAGTTTTCTTGGCGTAGATATAGATGAAAACGAAGCTGATGCCGCGAAAAATGGGGCTAATCTTGACTTTTGGGTTGTGGGATTAAAAGCGGATTGGAAATGGTGAAATAGTTGTTATTGCTCTGCGTCGTTGATTTCCAGGAGAACGCTGACCTCGTGGTAGAGGTTTGTTTTGTAATTTTTTAGTGGTGTTGAAATAAGAAAAGTGGGTTCATGACTCGGTATTATCGGAATTCGATTGCTATGTAAGAATCAAGGGGGTTTTAGCTTGAAATATAAATAAAAACGAGAATAAAATGAAAATTACGAAATTAAACTAACTAGGAAATGTAAAATGCAAGTTGGTAGGATGCCTCGGTCGTATGCCAAATTGAAAGTGCAAAGCCATAATGAAAATAAGCAATAGAAAGCAATGTTTCACCAAGTACAAGCATGAAAACCTAAGGTACAACTATGCATAAAAACTCAAATAATACGAATTAGCAAAAATTGAAAACAACAATTGAAAGAGCATTAAATTGGACGTAAAAGTTTAAATCTATTCGAAAAATAACAAAAAACGAAGAGTAGATCTAGGATTTAATAATTCAAAATAAAGCACATGAAATACCAAAATAAAAATGATCTGAGACTCGATCTATGATCTAGACGTGTCACTCATGTAGATTTCATGGACGATTCACAAGATCTAACAACTAATCTAAGAGTTAAGGCAAAATTCATAAAGTGAAGAACATGCATGAAATTGAAGAACAAGCATGAGACATATGAAAACTCAAAATAAAAACGATCAAGGACTCGATCTATGATCTATATGTGCCACTCACCTAGATTCCATAGCCAATTTACAAGATCCAATAACTAATCTAAGAGCTAAGGCAAAATTCATAAAGTGAAGAACAAGCATGAAATTAAAGGAAATCTTACTTGAATTAAAGAGAGAATCCAAAAACTTGAATGAAATTACAAAGCAAAGTAAAATCCAAGGGAGTACTTGAATTCTTCTTGAGCTTACAAACCCAAGGAAATGCTTGAAATTAAATCTAGAGAGAGAAATTAAGTTCCAAATCCAAGCATGGGTTGGGAGGAGGTGTCTTTACAAAATGAGAGTTGTATCCTATCTATACTAGATTAATTGGGTTTAAATGGGCCAAATTAGCCTTAGAGGCTTGAAATTCCCGGGTTTGAGCAAAATTAACTTGTGTTGACCTTCCTAGCCACTTGGTTAGCCTCTTGGCACATTTTGGCTAGATTTTGCTCGAGGTGGCTCGGCCATGGCCGAGCAAGGGCGCGCATGGGCGCGTGTGCGGGTGGGCTTGAGGCAGGGCGCCATGTTGGGCGTGATGTTGGACGTGGCCTTTGGGTGTCAAAACGGGAGCCAAAATGGTCAAAGGTAGGCGCTGCCTGACGCCGGGCGTGCGGAAACTTGCAGGAACGGGCAGGCACGTGCAGGCGCTGTCGGCATGCGCTGCCAAGGCATGTGGGCGTGCTGGCAGCTGCCTGGGCGTGATTTTTGGCGTGGAAATCGTGCCCATTTTTGCGCCAAGGGGGCTGTCGCTGATTTGGGCAAGCCTAGAAAAGGCTAGGCCACCATTCCATAATATTAGCGATTTTGGAGCTTGCTAAGGGCATCGATTTGGGCATTCAAATAGGCTAGGCTGGGCTTGAGTTTTGGCGGCTTGAGTTTTGGCTTCCATGCCTTAGCTTGAGTTCAAATCATTAAGCCACCTATTAAATGAGAATTTTGAATATCAAAACCCAAGAATTAAACTAAACTTCTAACTAATTGAAACCAATTTAACCCAATTAAATATAAAATTAACAAGAAACACGAAAAACAACAAAATAAGATAATAAATGAATAACCTAACGAAACTCGATTAAAAACTACTAAAATCAACATATAACTCTAATTAAAAACACGAGAAAAATACCACAATTACATGCAAAACAACTACCTCACACTTATCGGTTTGTTCATCCTCTAACAACGAAAAGAATCGAGAATGTACATGGAATGAACATTATGTAAAAAGAGAAATCCTTGTGCTTATCCTATTTAATATGATGAAAGTATCTACATAAACTCGTTATCGGCAAGCATTGCTCGTTTTACCCCTTTTAAAATGAAAACCAAATCGATGACTTCCTCACAAATGAAATTTTTGAGGGTGTTCGCTCAATTCACTCAAGTGTGTTTTTATAAGGGACGTGTATACGCTCAAGCTGGACAATGCATGCACCTCGTCAATATTTCACAAATTAGAAACTCAAAATCACCCATTGACATGACCAAACAAGGATCAAAAGAGGTCTTTATTTTGGGTTGTAATTTGGTAAGGTATGTAATATTTGGATATAGTGGCTAACACATGATCAAGCGTGATCAATAACGCACAAAACCCTAACTTCTAGAACCCGAATCTTATGATCGCTTCTCCCTTCCCAAATTACCAAACTTTCAATCGAAACCCTTTCGTTCATACACTCTTTCCCGAATTTTATTTCACAACACTTAGAAGCTTTTTGAACTAACTTTTTTTTTACTAAACTTAGCCTTAAAATTAGGCTTTTCACTTGAACGTACGCTTTATCACTTTTCGTGATTTGTGTTGGAGTACTCCCGAATTCTTTTTTTTTTGTTTGTTTGTATAAGCAACTCAAAACCCAAAACCCACAATTGATTTCCTCACATTTCTAGTCAACTAACAAAATACTCTCTCACCTCACAATTTATAGAAATATAAGAGCTAAAATCAAGATCCGCTAACAAGAAACGGGGCATAGGCTCAAGGGGGCTCATTTGGATTTTTAAGTAGCTTATATATTTGGATATGACCAGAATAAGGGTGATATATGTGCCTCGAGGTCATTTCAAAATTCAATCATGTACGACCAAAATCAAGCCTCCTCAATGCAATTTCCATAAAAATGCAAGAAAAATCAATAATTCACAAGGATACTCACTACCTTGCACTGGCTTCTGGAAACAAAATCAAAAGAGCTTTTAGAGCTTTGCATTCTTTTCATGAGCAAATGTTGATTATATATATATATATATATATATATATATATATATATATATATATATATATATATATATATATATATATATATATATGGATTTTGGACGAAGTACAAAAATTCAACTACTTACACAAGAGGGCATAAACATGCATAAACCCGACAAGTAAACTATTCAAACCTCCAAGCAAGTGGTGATTGTTCAACAATGTAATAAATACACAAAAGACACAAAAATGACTCAACCATATAAAAGCGCAATTAGTAAGTGTCACTTCGCCAAGACTCGAGTTAAGAAAGACAAATCATGCTTTGTGACACACGGACCCTAACCACCTACCCACCCCACACTTAAACCATGAAATGCCCTCATTGCATTTTTAATGAAAAACAAGTAAAATGAGGGTGAGATAGAAGCTTCAAACCGAGAGAGTTTGGGGCAAGCTCGGTGGGTGTTTTGTATTTTTTAGTGGTTTTGAAAGTATAAGGTTCATTTGGCTTGATATTATCAGAGATCGATTCAATTGAGGAATCAAAGTGTTTGTAGCTTAAAGAAATAAAAGGAAAATGAAAATAAAATAATTAAATTAATAAGCTAAGCTAATAAATGAAATTGTATTTTGGTCGGATGCCTCGAATATGAAAATGCAAGCAACAATGAAAATTAAGAAAAAACAAGCAACGTTTCACCAAGTACAAGCATGAAAAAGCTCAAGGTACAACCATGCTTGCATTAACATAAAAACTTGAATAATGCAAATTGACAAAAATCGAAAGCATGAATAGAAAGAGCAATGAAAATTGACGTCAAATTTTAAAGATTTACGTAAAATAACAAGTAACAAGAAGTAGATCTAAGATTTAACATGAAACAATGCATGAAAATAAAATCCTAAATAAAGCATATGAAATACTCAAAATAAAAATAATTCAAGACTCGATCTATAATCTAGACGTGTCACTCATCTAGATTACATGGACGATTCATAAGATCTAACAAGAAATCAAGGAGCTAAGGCAAAAAGCATAAAATTGAAGAACATGCATGAAATTGAAGAATAAAACATGAAAATAAAAGAAAGCTTACTTGAATTAAAGGCGAAATCCAAAAACTTGAATTAAATTGCAACAAAGTAAAATCCAAGGGAGTACTTGAATTCTTCTTAGGCTTACAAACCCAAGGCAAGATTGAAATTAAAATCTAACAACTAGAGAGAGAATTTTTATCCAAACTCATGCAAGAGTTTGGGAAAATGAGAGATAATTTACAAAATGAGAGTTGGGTCTATTTATACTAGGTTTAATTGGGTTTAAATGGGCTAAAATAGCCTTAGAGGCTTGAAGTTCCCGGGTTTGAGCAAGTTTGACCTGCGGCTAGCCCTTTAGGCTCTATTTGGCTCAAAGCGACTCGAAGTGGTTCAATGTGGTGACCGAGACCGGACGCGGGCGTTGATCTTGGCGTGAGACATGCCAAGCGCTGGAGACAAGTTTGGCGTCATCCCTGGCATCAACCTTGGCGTTCGTTGGTGCAACGAGAGATGTGGTGGGCGTTGGCGTCAAGTTTGGCGTGCGCCAAGGCTTGGCGTCAAGTTTGGCGTGCGCCAGCGTGCCTTGGCTAGTATTTCAGAATGTTTTCCCAATTGGATCATGATCTTGGAGTCAAGTTTGGCTTGGATTTTGGCGTGCGCCAAAGTTATAATTCTTGGCCCTCAATGCTTTTACCTATAAAAATAGGATTTTGAACATAAAAACCCAAGAATTTCACCAAACTTCAAATTAATTGAAGCCATTTAACCTAATTAAATATGAAATCAACTAGAAACACGAAAAACAACAACACAAGAAAACAAACGAAAAACCTAATTAAATATGACTCAAAACTACTAAAATTGACATTAAACCCTAACTAAAAACACGAGAAAATAACCACAATTACATGCAAAACAACCACCCCACACTTATCGGTTTGTTCGTCCTCGAACAACGAAAATAATCGAGAATGTACATGCAATGAACATTATGAAAAAAGAAAAACTTTTGTGCTTATCCTTATTAATATGATGAAAGTATCAACATAAACTCGTTATCGTCAAGCATTGCTCGTATTAATCTTCCTCAAATGAAAACCAAATCGATGACTTCCTCTAAAATAAACTTTTGAGGGTGTTCGCTCAATTCGCTCAAGTGTTTATTTATATGGGACGTGTATACGCTCGAATCGGACAATGCATGCACCTCGTCAAGATTTCACAAATCGGAAACTCAAAAGCACCCATTGTACATGACCAAACAAGAATCTAAAGAGGTCTTTATCTCGGGTTGTAATGTTAGCTCTTTGGTAAGGTATGAAATTTTTTGATATAGTGGCTAACACACGATCAAACTTGATCAATAACACACGAAATTCTAATTTATAAAACTCGAAGCTTATGATCACTTCACCCTTCACAATCTACCAAACTCCCATTCGAAACCCTTTCGTATACTCACATGCTTTTCCGACTTTATTTCAAAACACTTAGAAGCTCTTTGAATTTGCTTCTTTTCACTAAATTTTAGCCCTCTTAATCATTAGGCTTTTCACTTCACTACTGCAGAACAACACTTTAACGGCGGTTTTTTAAGCTTTTAACGGCGGTTTTTGAACCGCCGTTATATCGACCGCCGTTAAATTTTACGGTGGTTTTTGAAAACTGCCGTAAAAAATCATGAATTAACGGCGGTTTTTTAGGGATTTAACGGTGGTTTTTGAACCGCCGTAGATTGCAGCGTTTTTACGGCAGTTTAGGAACCGCCGTAGAATTCAGTGTTTTTGACGGCTGTTTTTAAAAAATACCTTCTAGAAAGCCTGTTTTCCAGAACAGACTATTTACGACGGTTCTGGAAAATACCTTCTAGAAAGTAGTAAAAAAAATTAAAAAAAAGAAATGAAAATACAAATACAATTATAAAAAACTAATACTCTTAGTAAAAATAAACCATATTTTCTATTAAAACGATGAGTAAGTACAAAGTTTAGATCAAGCCACGACGAACAGATATAAATCGAGAAACTTATTAAGATGAGTAAGTTTTTATGTGGGGGAAAAGAAGTAGAAAATAATAAAAGCTCAACAACTCTAATTACACTCCACCAATGAACAATGTATAAAAATTACAAAGAGCTGTCTTAACATCCACTGTGGTAAGTACATTAAATCACTCATTATCAGAAGTAATTACAAATGAGTTCTCCAACACCTACACTCATTAAATCAACTTTTATTACATTCATCTTAATATCCATTCACACTCTCGAAAAACTTCTTTCTTCTTTCAAGATCTTTTTCATCACTACTCTCCCATTTCCAAGATTTTCAAAACAAAATGGTATCCAATCGCACCCTAACGATCTCGGGAAAACAGATACTTATAACATCCGAAAATGAAATCCAAAATAAATAAGTAAATCCACACCTTCCTTGACCTTTTCCTCATACCGTAGTTCATGGACTCCATTATCTCTTCGAAGGTTGCTCCAGCCATTTCTTCTTATCTCAACCTCTTGGGCAGGCATCTCACTATAAAATACCAAAATCGAAATAAAAGGATGTATTAAAAAAAAAAAATGACAATGACTAAATATATAATGTGAATTAATAGAAAATCAGGTGTGAGGGAAACCGCTCAAGGCAGGGCGCTTCTTAGCAGCCAAGACCTCGTAATGATGCTCTATACGCTCGTAAGGCTGTAATCCGGAAGCATTTTTCTTCTTCTGCAAATGATAAAGGGTCCATTTCCCCTTGGAATTGGAATTTGTATTCTGCTTCTACTCCCTCTGTTTCTTCTTCTTCTTCGGAAACACCGCTATTTTCTGCATCTTCCTTCATCATCTTCGCCGTCTTGCAAATTGGGATCAGATTCGAGTTCTAATTCCTGAGGGTGCTCGGCTGCATCAAACACTACTATCACTAGTACAGAAAACACATTTTAGAACAGACGATCTAGAACAGATATTTCGTGTACGTTCTAGAATGTCTGTTCGGTGGCATTTTCGTAAATAAATTCGTAATCCTAGAACGTATTTTAAAATGTACGTTCTGAACATTTTGAGACTGACAACATCTAGAAGGTAATTTTTAATATACGTTCTAGTATGCGTCATATCTAGAACGTATATATTAAGTACCTTCTGAAATTTCCTATCTAGAACGTATATTTTAAGTACCTTCTGAAATGTACGTTTTGAAAATTTTGACACTGTTCACATTTAGAAGGTGTTTTTTAATATACGTTCTAGTGTGTGTCATAATCTAGAACGTATAATTTAATTACCTTCTGAACAGTCTAAAGAAGGCATAAATAATAAAACATTCCAGAACGTATAAATAATAATACGTTCTGGGATACCAGAAGATATTATTATTTATACGTTCTAGCTATCAAAAATCTTAATTAAATAATTAAACGGAATAATTAAATAATTGGAGACCACACAAGTCATATCTTACCATTTCTCTCTCCCCGTACCAAACCTACCTTTCTCTCTCCCCGTACCCAGAACCTGTGAATCGTCCCCGCCGCCCGCCACCACGCCGCCGGTCGCCAGCCACCACGCCGCCGGTCGCCCGCCACCACGCTATGTTGTTGAGGGTATTTATCCCAAATTAGTCCCTCGAATTTCAATTGCTCTGCGTCCCAAAATTTCTCCATACATCTCCCCTCACTCACTCTCTCTCTATACAATCTCAAGGGACAGGCTTCTGGAGCTCACCGGAACGATTCACAGAGCCTTAATCAGCCTCAATATCTCTCGATAAGTTGCAAGTTTCCAATTATTATTTTGTGGATTTTTGTGGGTTGAATATACTTTTAGTCTTGTATTTGGTCGTCTATCGGTCCCTCCTCCAATTAAGACGACTGATTCCTCTCTTGTTGAGGGTGTTGAACTGGTGGAAGAGTAGTGCCCTAATGCGCCGTGTCCACTGGGTGAGAAGGAAACGGAGTCAAAAATGTGGTTCTGAAGGTTCTCGGTCTATTTTTATTGCGAATGCACACATTGGTCTGGGTGGTGCACAAAAGGTGTATGATGAAATGTCTGAAAGAGAGGAAAATGGAAAACAGGCTGCTGCCCAGAAGTTGCTCGACAAAAAGACTTAAGAAGAAAATATTCATATTGATACAAGACAGAGTGCTAAAGCCGGGACGTCCAGTCTGTCTCCGAATAAGAGCCCGTATCCGCGTAGTCAGACCAGTCGAGAACCTGAGCAATTTTGTAATCTCGAATTGTACTCAATGGGGAGTGATGTGCTTGAAGCAGATATGATTATTCACAAGGCTGTGAGTTCTTGATTTTATTATACCTTATTGTAATCGAGCAATTATATTAGATGTTGAACTCTAATAGTTGTCAATTTCATGATATATTAAATGGGTATGAGAATGTGGAGCTACAATAACTAATTTTCGTTTTAATCTACAATTTTATAGAAGTACATGGTCAGAACTTGGATATATAAAAATTAATGAGAAAAAAAAAACCAGAAGCAAGCTTTACTTGTTATTGATTCATTTGTATGTGCCCTAAAATAGACGGAGTCTGAGTTAGCTCTACTGCAGGTTTCGTTTTGTTTTACCATTCCTCTACAATGACAACGTGTTCTATGACTCACGAGAAGTATTTATCCGTTTCTTGTGGTGATGGATATAAATGAGAGCCCAGTATATGTTCTTCTCAATCCTTCAATTAGTCTTGCTGACAAAGATTTGCCTGTTTCGATTTATGAAAGTGTTATGCATTCATTATTTGCTCATCATCGTTATTTTTATTTTTTTCAAAACTGTTGATACACTATAATATTTGTTTCTAAATTTTTTGCGTGCTGATTATAATCATTGCAGAGCTGCATGCTATCGATGGCAATCCCCAGCTTATTTCTCAAACACGTGCTCATAGTATTAGTAACCTGAGAAGCCCTCTTGCCATGAATCTTAGCCCATCGCGGTTCGGCCTAGATTTCTCAAACACGGAACATATCAACCTGATGTATTTATTGTCGACTGTGCAGTCGCCCTTCTCAACAAGAACAGATGACCCAAGTGACCAGAACGGGCCCCCGGTGGTTCTCGAATCCTTAACTGATCTTTTGGAACCTTTTATGTTCCACTTCTTTTAATTCCAAAGATTTACGATTGGAGAAATTAAAATATCCGTTCTTGGCAATGATGTGCCCTAAAGATTTTTCCACGGCAAAAGCTATCACAGATAATAGTTTCGAGGTAGAACTAATATATTATTTTTCAATCAGAATCTTTTGTTTGTAGTTTCTCAACCATATAAGATAACTGGCATAGTTATGAATTAACTTTCAAACTATTGTGTACTTGTGATGAGTGGAACTTAGTAAATCAATATATTGAAATATCTTTTATAACTCAATTTCTCTTCTCTCTTTAGAAACTCGATCAGAATGTCACTGGGGACATAGCTTCTCAAAAACGAGTGGCAGAAACTCAAAATATGGAGCCGGTAATTGTGTAGCACTGTTAATTTTTTTTACTTAGATAGAAATTTAACTTACTATTCTTTTCTTTAAATTCTCAGAATATAAAGCATATTCTCAGAAATAATAACTTTTGTTATTTCAGCTGAGGTTGTGGTGAGGTTGATTTTTTATTTTTCCAGTTTATTTGGACTTTTCAATGCTCTGCACCTCGAAAAACATTCACTTATAATTCATTTTGTTCCTCTTTCGTTTACAACTAATGCTCTGATAACTTTGTTACGTGTTGCTTGGATGATATAGATAGTACAATGCGTTGTATGGCAGAGATCATTTGCCACAAACCTAGCTAATGGTTATAAATGTGTGCTGCTGCTATATTTATGATGTATCAGAAAATACAGAAATATGAATCAACTTTTGTTCTTTCTATTCCAGCTTTTATAATGTCTCTTTCTATTTTCGGTTTCTGCCTTGATCTCTTTCAATCTAGCTTTTGTATCTTTCAGCTTTTCGTTTAATGTCATTTTCAGTTTTTATTTTCATTCATGTGCGCTCGAGAGATCATTTTTGTATCATGGTCGAATATATGCATCCGAATGGCATATCTGCTTCCATTCTAATGTTTTCTCAAAGCAAATGAAGGTTAGTTTTTTTTTTGTTTTTTTTTAATTTATTTATTTATCTTTGTGTGTTTGGTTTCGCTTGTTTCAAAGTTTCAGTTCTAAATTTTTGTAACCAATTTCATTAATGTTTGTTATGAGTTTTTTATCGGTGATTTAAATTTACTTGAAACACATAAATGAATATGCATGTTGTTAGTTCCCTTTTAGAGCTTTTTCGCCGAAACATGAACTGAACCCTTTCACTATTTCTATGTCTGGTGAATTGACTCCTGATTGTTGATTATATCTGTATTACTCTTTGGAGATTTAGATGAGGTATATTTCCCCTCGTACGGTATCTATTTATTGTATTTAATCATAATGTTCAGACTTGATATTTCGCACCTTCTGACTTAAGAGCATGTCTTATTGTTCAAACTTATGAAGAATATAATAATAATAATAATAATAATAATAATAACCATGTTTGTAATGATTATGTTTGTGATTAGTTTCAATCTCCTGGATTCAGCAAACAAATTGATTTAATGAATCTTCTGCTTGTGGTATTATTAATGAATCTTCAGCAAACAATTGATTCAATGAGATTAGTTTTAATCTCATGTGATTATCTTTTTTTTTTTCCTACTGTCATAATGAAAAGGTTAATGTTAAAAAAAAAAGGTATGATCAATGTAGTTTCTGCCTTTAATGCTGAATCCACTACTCAAGTCTATAAATTTCAAGTTTTTTTTTGGTTGGTGGGCGTATTTTTGTTACACGTAAAATGTGGTCCTTTTTTTGGTGTGCCTCCTTTAGGAAGTCCTGATGGTTAGTAATTTTTCTTTCCTTTCATCCTTTGAAGTGTTTTAGCACCAATTTGATTATTTATGCTCTCTAATGTTTAATAGATATTGATGAATACTTCATTGGCATCTCCACAATGAACTTCATAATCTTCCTTGCTATGTAAAAAGGGATACAAAGTTCATGTCTCTTGAATTTGCCACCTTGTCTAGCAAAATAACCATAAGTTGCAAACATTTCCTACGAGTCTATCTATGTTATATTGTTTTTCCTCAGTTGGCCTTTTGAAAATATGTCATAATGTCATATAATGATCCATTTATCTGTATTTTTTTTTACAATTACCCAGCAAGTATTTGACTTATTTTGCTATGAATAATTATGGGTATTAGTTATCTTATGTTTATTATTTTTTTAATTTCAGTTGGGTAATGCCACTGATGAATATGATAGGCAAGTGAGAGAAATTACATTTAGATCCTTGTGCAACAGTCCAATGTGCCCTCCAGATACAGCTATGACAGAGTGGCAACATGCAGTTTTGTCAGCCGATAAGAAAACACTGGTTGGACTCAACTTTATAGAGGATATAACCGTTAAATAATTTGTTTGGTCGGGTTTCAATGATGTAATTATATTCATATTATGTGTTCAGGTGTTTGAAACTGTACAGCAGGCGCATGATGTTCCATTTGGATCATTTTTTGAGGCAAGTACTATCACTTAATGATTTTTTGTGTGGCCTCAATACAAATATTCACTCGATGCTTTTCTAACTTAACTCTGCTTATACATATATGCCATGAACTTATTGTTAAAGAACTGAGGAATTTCCTTTTCCGAATTGGTTTATGATTTTAAAGTCTGCTATAGGTCCATGTTTACGCAAACTGTATATTACTGAATAATTTAAGTGGTAAAATTGAAGTCATAATCACGCTCACAATCCTTAAATTTTGTCTTATGACATGTTCACTGTCGTCAGATACATAGTCATCTTCTTAATGATATGGCATCTTAATAAGTGAGCTGTCTTATTGCCTCCAAAACTTGGAGAACTTCAGTTTGGTGGTTATATGAAATCATGTAAGAGTATCACTCATGATAGTGGATTAGAATTATTTTTTATGGAAAGTCTCATGGCTATGGTGATTTTAAATTTGAGAATGTTAGGTGGTTAAAGAAACGGTGTTTGAGATTCCTTGTGATTTCTGCAGATTAATAAAGACGGGGCTTCTTAGAAAGTTCTACCCAGGTGACACCCTTCCTCTGTGGCATGAAGAACTGGCACCGCAGAATTCTCTGTTGAATATTATTTCGGTTGCCAGCCCCGAACCGATTATCAGTTTAAGCATTGAAGTCGTTTCCTTGAATTATCTGCTGGAATTATGTAACTGGGCCTTTTATTTTAACTTTTTTTTCTTTTTCTTGTTTTTTCCTTTTCTGGAGAAAATTGTAGAGGTAAAGAAGGATTTTGATTATTTTTTAATTTCATATGTATTAAACTATTCACTTTGTTGCAATAATTAATATATTGAAATATCCGGTATTTGGCAATTCTGAAGCACCTGCTATCATTTCTTTTTTTTTTAATTCTACTTTCTTAG
>BMAC01000033.1:245416-272541 GCA_014905375.1 Phtheirospermum japonicum | reverse complement strand
GATTTCTAGAGCGTCGAGAAATCTTTGATCAATTATTTCACTTTTAACGTCGGTTTTCATAAAACCGCTGTAAAATRTACGATTCTACGGCAGTTTTATGAAAACCGCCGTAAAAAAGTATTTAACGGCGGTTTCACAAGAACCGCCTTTAATCAGCCGCCTTTGTATCCTGTTTCTGTAGTAGTGCTTGAACGCACACTTTATCACTTTTCGTGATTTTTGTTGGAATTTTATTCTTTTTTTTTGTATAAGCAACTCGAATCCCGAAACCCACAATTGATTTCCCTCACATTTCTAGTCAACTAACAACATACTCTCTCATCTCACAATAAATGAAGATATAAGAGCCAAAAACGAGCCCGACTAATAAGAAACAGGGTATAGACTCAAGAGGGCTCATTTGGAATATTTTAAGTAGCTTATATATTTTGATACGAACGAAATAAGGGTGATATATGTGCCTTTAGGTCATTTCTAAATCCAATCATGTACGAACAAAAACAGGCCTCCTCAATGCAATTTCCATAAAAATGCAAGCAAAACTGATAATTCACACAAGGCTACTCACTAGTTTGCACCGAGTTTTGGAAACAAAATCGAAAGAGCTTTTAGATCTTTGAAATATTTTCACGAGTAAATGTTGATTATATATATATAGGCGGTTTTTGGACGAAGCACAAAAATTCAACTCCTCACATAAGAGGCCACAAACATGTAAAAACTCGACAAGTAAACTATTCAAACCTTCAAGCATAAGGTGATTGTTCAACAATGTAATAAAGACACAAAAATGACTCAACCATATAAATGCGCAATTAGTAAGCGTCACTTCACCAAGAATGCGTCACTTTGCCAAGGCACGAGTTAAGAAAGACTAATCATGCTTTCTGACACCCGCATCCCTAGCCTCCTACCCACCCCGCACTTAAACCATGCAATACCCTTATTGCATTTTAATGAAAATCAAGTAAAAGGAGGGGGAATAGAAACTTTCTTAACCAAGCGAGTTTGAGTCGAGGTCGATGGGGTCCACCTAGGCATCCAAGCAATCCAAGCGAAATTACAAGCTGGCTTGTGTCTCCCGACTCCATGAATGCTACTAGCTTATCAAATCGGCTACGGCTGGAGTTGGAAAGCAAAACACTAAAATGGAAAAATCACACAAAATAAAAAACACAAGAAAATATGTACACTACTCTCAATAATCTTTTTTTATTTTTCAAAATTTCAAATGTTTTTGGATTTTTTTATATTTTGAATGTTTTTAGATTTTTTTATATAAGAAGAAAGAAATAAATGTAAAAATAAAAGAAATAAACAAAAAGAACATGCGTTACCTCACAAGAAGCGCTTGTTTTACGTCACTAGCTTGATGTACTCCCTTCTTGCTCAAGGTGGGAAGATGACGGGAGGATCCACAAAAACAATCTCCTCCTTGTCGGGAGGATCCACTCGTTTAAACGTCCTCGGTTCATTGCATAGTTCAAATAGTTTCCGCTAAAAGGCTAACGTTCCAAATGGGCAAATGAAACTCATCTCGGCTAGGTCTTCGGGTGGAATGGTGATTTTGAAGTGACCCGATGACTCATCAAAGAAACGATAGGAATAATGGTCGGCGAGCTTGTTCAACATTTGATCAACAAACGGGGGAGGGAAATGATCTCCCTTGGGAACCGCAGGTAATTTCTTAAACTCGATCAACACCCTCCATCCCATTTTAGCCCTCATGGCCAATAACTTTCCCTTTTCGTCCTCAATCATCTTCTCGTCTTCTAATGTCTCCTTATAATTCGGATTCAAATGCTTGAAACTCTCGAGGTGGTGTGGCATCATCCTCCAAGACGAGTTTATGCAAGTAAGTCCAAGGGATAGCTCCCTTTATCACTCCGGGTCTCGAACCAATCGCACCCTTAAGAACATTAATCGCTCCAATCGACCCCTCCTCTTCTTCTCGCTCCGGATTGGCAAAGATGATGATCGGTTTTCTCTCATCTTTATCCAAATAGAAACGCTTGAGGGGATATAGAGGAGGCTTAATCTCGGGCTTGTGCCTCCTCTCGACCTCGTTCGAGGCTAACTCGAACAAATTACTGATCCCCTCAAGGTACTCTTAAAGCTCTCCAATCATATCATCAAAAATCTCCACCTCCCTCACCAACAATTTTTCGGTGCTCTCAACGACACAATCATAATATCCTTCACTTACGTTGTTGGCACCTTGAAACACAATGGGCTCGTCGGTATGGACAATGGGCTCATCATCCTCACAATGATCCTCAGAATAGACTTCTCGGCCACTCTCCTCCTCGTTGCTCCTTTCCCCCATAAAAACTTGTTCGACCAACTCTTGGGCCACGTCTATGCGTAAGCAAACCTCGAAGGATAAGCTTGATGGATAGGGTATAGGGGCATCAGGAATACTCTTTTCAAAATTAGGGAGGGTAGAATCGGGAAGAGGAAGGATACTCGTAATAGAAACCACCTCCACCTCGGACGGCGGAACAACTGTATTATCAACCACCCCACCACTTCCCATAGTCGTGACCGCAAGAGGATACGAAGGTTGGCTCGGTAATATGTCATCCTAATTAGCTTGAATTAGCATGGTCACATCATTCTCCAATTGCCTAATTGTCGTGTTTATCTCGTCGGTCGTAGCTTCAAGAGCATTGAACCGAGCATCAAATGGCATTATCGTAGTCGACAGAGATTGCAATTGTTGCATGATTAAAATTAAATTCGGATCGGAGGCCGGCATTGGAGCATTCATTGGGGTAGACGGATGAGAAGGACCCATATAAGGATTCATATGGCCAAAACCCGGATGCATGCGGTTGCTCGGATGGTACGGAGGATTTTGATTCGGCGGACGGGCAAAAGCCAGTCTAGCAACACCGGGCCCTGCATGATGCCCTTGGACTCCACGAACTTCCTCCGATTGAGATACTGGCATGTAAAATAGGGATTCGACGGACAATGCAAGGTATCGTGACCGCTCATACCACACGTCACACATGGAGGATCCAGATTGGGGCAAGACAACTTGGCAATTTGAGCTTCCAATGCCGCAAATTTCTTGTCCGTCTCAAGTTTATCGGGGGAAGATGATTCAATAACTTCACTCGCACTCGAATACAATGCTCGTGATGAATTTTGTTTAGAATTCTTGGACAAAGTGTTGAAAATTCGGAGAAGCACCCGGGGAGGATGAATCGTCATATTACCCCCCGCCGTCGTGTCCACCATGTATTGGAATTGAGGGTCGAATGTTTCATAGAAAGTTTAAATTAGAAGATCCTTCGGAAAGAGATGACGCGGACAACTATCGAGAATATCTTTGAAATGATACCAAGCAGAATGAAATGGCTCGTTCTTCATTTGCTTGAATGACACAATTTTAACCCTCAAATTTGCCGTCTTCTCCATGGAATAATAATGATCCAAGAATGTAGCCGCGAGGTCATCCCATGTATAGATGGAATTGGAGGGGATGCTCATAAACCACGTCAAATCTTTATCTTGAAGAGCATACGAGAAACAATGGAGTTGAAGGTGCTCTAAGCTCATCATATTCGGGCGGTGGAAACTCGAGACATGCCATAGGAATTGTCGGATGAATTGGACAGGGTCCTCCTTAGCAAACCCGTGGAAGACCAGAAGCCGATCAAAATCAAGTGAATGGATATCAATATCCATTACCTCTGGGGGAAGAGATATACATGATGAAATAGTAGCCCCCACGAAGGCTTGGCTCACCTCTTTCATAGGAAGGACGTTCTCATCGAATTTGGAGCATTTGGATTTAAACCCTAAAATGAAGCATACTCATCGAACGGGTCCTCATGAACAATATTATGGGCACCTCCATAACCTGGGTCACCACCATTACCATTCGGATACACATTCGGAGCATGATTGAAATTATAAACAGGGAACCGTAGCCATTTGGACCGGGGTTCAGGGCTTGCACGTTCGGATAGGAATTTAGAGCTCCATAACCACCAAAGGAACCATTAAACCCGACATGGTTTGCACCATGCCCTCCCATGCTGGGTTGACCAATGCCGTGCAAACCGGGGGCAACGTGGTTTGCACCTTGCCCTCCCACATTTCCAAATCCACTCAAACTCATCCCATTCCCAAAATAGTTTGCACCATGCCCACCCATGTTGGGGAAGTTACCTCCATGACCAAAAGAATTAGAAGAGTGAGGAAAGAGAGTGTCGTGTCCATGAGTGGGAAAACCACTCCCTTGATTTCCTAAAGCCTGGTCGGGAGGTGTCGTGGGAATTGGAGTCGAAAGCCCAAGTTTATCGTTCAGTGGGGAGGGTGCGATGTTAACCACGGGCTCGGGAGGACTAGAACTTTGAGAATCAACCCGAGGAGATTTCTTGTTTGGATCGGGAAATGGGCCGATATTTAGAAGATTATTTGCCATATTGAATTCAAGAAGCAAGGGATGTCGTACACGCCGCAATCGCTCGGGGTTAGAAATATAAGGTGCTAAATCGTGTCAGAGTGCTCGACGACCTTGCATACACTCAAAGAAATCATCAAATAAAAAGGAAAGCTAAAAACACAAAGAGATAGCAATAAAATTGAAAACCTTAACCAAGCCGAGTCCCAACGGTGCCATTTTGTTTTGTAGTTTTTAGTGGTTTAGAAAGTATAAGGTTCATTTGGCTTGATATTATCGGAGATCAACTCAATTGACGAATCAAAGTGTTTTTAGCTTGAAGAAATAAAAGGAAAATGAAAATAAAACAATTAAATTAACTAAACTAAGCTAAGAAATGAAATTGCATGTTGGTCGGATGCCTCGTCGTATGCCTCGAATATGAAAATGCAAGTAACAATGAAAACTAAGCAAAAACAAGCAATGTTTCACCAAGTACAAGCATGAAAGCTCAAGGTACAACCATGCTTGCATGAACATAAAAACTTGAATAATGCAAATTGACAAAAATCAAAAGCATGAATAGAAAGAGAATTGAAAATTGACGTCAAATTTTAAAAATTTAAGTAAAATAACAAGTAACAAGAAGTAGATCTAAGATTTAACATGAAATAATACACTTAAATAAAATCCTAAATAAGCATATGAAATACTCAAAATAAAAACAATCCAAGACTCGATCTATGATCTAGACGTGTCACTCATCTAGATTCCATGGACGATTCATAAGATATAACAATAAATTAAGGAGCTAAGGCAAAAAGCATAAAATTGAAGAACATGCATGAAATTGAAGAATAAAGCATGAAAATAAAAGAAAGCTTACTTAAATTAAAGGGGAAATCCAAAAATTTGAATTAAATTGAAACAAAGTAAAATCCAAGGGAGTACTTGAATTCTTCTTAGGCTTACAAACCCAAGGCAAGCTTGAAAATTAAAATCTAAGAACTAGAGAGAGGATTTTTACCCAAACCCATGCAAGAGTTTGGGAAAATGAGAGATAATTTACAAAATGAGAGTTGGGTCTAGTTATACTAGGTTTAATTTGGTTTAAATGGGCCAAAATAGACTTAGAGGCTTGAAATTTCCGGGTTTGACCAAGTTTGACCCGTGACTAGCCCTTTTGGCTCAAAGCTGCTCGAAGTGGTTCAATGTGGTGGCCGAACCTTGGGCGCGGGCGTTGAGCTTGGCGTGAGACATGGCGAGCTGATTAGCACTAATTTGTCTTGGTTGTTAGTATCATTTTAGTTTATTTTTCTATTTGTTTTTAGTTTAAGTTGGGTAGTTTAAGCTTAATTCCATATTTTTATACTTCCAGCTTATTTAACCGTATTCTGATCATAAATGATGAGAATAGGTGATTATTCGTTGTTTTTCACCTTAGAGCTAAGTAACCAGAAGATTTTAGTACGTAAAGAGATAAAGTCCAATGTTCAAGAGTGGAGAACGAGCTTTTCGATGAAAGTGTAGTAGAAAGATCGAGAAAGTGAGACGAGCAACGAAGTTGCATCGGTCGATGCAAGCGTCGACGCTACGTCGACGCCTCTGCCCACGATGGCCGACACAACGTCGACGCTAAGCCCACGTAACTTGTTGTTGCATCGATCCATGACCACGTAAGTCGACGCCCCTGCCCAGTTAACGCGAGCGCACAGGCAACATCGACGCCGAGACCCTGTTCGCGTCGGTCGACGCAATAACCGACGTCAATCAACGCGATGACCCAGAATCGTGATTTTTAGGGTTTCTTGTGCGCCAAGTCATGAAACAACTATATAAACCCTTCATATTTCGGATTAAATAGAGACCCACGACCCAAAACACTTACCTGGGGTTGAGAAACCTATTTTCAACACCCTACAACATATTTTAAAGATCTACGTCGAAGATTCAAGATCTGAAGCACCAAGACGAAGACGTTAGTTCAAGCTCTGATTTCTCGACAAAGATCAACCATCCATAGTCCCAATTCGCAGCAATATTTCAACACCTTTAGCTATTTAATAAGTTCTCTAAACTCTAGTTACTCTTAGTTTAATTCTAGATAATTTATGTTTAATTATTTCATTTGAGTTTTGAGTTTCGATTATTTATTTCGAATCGTTTGAACCGTTGAATCGGTGAAGTTTTGAACCTTAGATTTCGTTTTAATATTAATTTAGTTGCTGCGTTTTACTTTCGTTCATGCTTGGTGATGAGATTGTTCATGTTTAGTTTCTTTATTGCTTATGCTTGGTTAATTAGTTTATGATATGTTATTGGTTGGGAATTTTAGAATTAATTTTGTTCTTGAGAATTCATATGCTTGATAGTCGTAGTAGTAGTTCAATTCATTCTAGTTAATTATAGTTGGTTAATTAGTTTAGTTTAAATTAGTTTAAGATAATTAGTTATTGCTTTTCGATCTCGTAATTATAATTCTCAAAAACCAAATTTATACTAGTTCTTGTGTTAAATTGTGATGAAACAAACATTAGAGATTCCGAACATCAGTCCTTGAGAGAAGACTCGAGTTATGCTTGTCAACCTACATGCAATCCCGTTATTTTGCGGGCGAGCTATTAGATTTCTGACAATTATTTATAAAGTAGGAACACACAAAAGCTCGAATCACGAGCGTTTGCGACGACTTTGGCGTCAACCTTGACGTGCTTTGGCGAAAAGTTTGGCGTCTACCCTGGCGTGCGTTGGCGACAAGTTTGGCATCATCCCTAGCATCAACCTTGGCGTTCGTTGGTGAAATGAGAGATGTGGCGGGCGTTGGTGTCAAGTTTGGCGTGCGCCAGCATGCTTTGTCTAGTATTTCAGAACATTTTCCCAATTGGAGCAAGCTCTTGGTGTCAAGTTTGGCTTGGATTTCGGCGTGTGCCAAAGTTATAATTCTTGGCCCTCAATAACTTTACCTATAAAAATAGGATTTTGAACATAAAAACCCAAGAATTTCACCAAACCTGAAATCAACTAGAAACACGAAAAACAAGAAAACAAACAAAAAACCTAATTAAACACGACTCAAAACTACTAAAATCGACATTAAACCCTAATTAAAACACAAGAAAATAACCACAATTAAATGCAAAATAGTGGGGTCCACTTAAGCATCCAAGCAATCCAAGCGAAAATGAGCATGGCTTATTTATCCTGGCTCCATGAACGTTACTAGCTTGTCAAATCGGTAATTGATTGAGTCAGAAAGCAAAACACTATAAAAGAAAATCACACGAAGTCAAAAACACAAGAAAATACGTACATGAATCAAAACAAAACAAAGCAAAACAAAGGCTAACAAGAACAAAAAGACAACGACACATAATTTTTTTTAGTTTTTCAATTTTCGAATGTTTTTTGATTTTTATATAATAAGAAAGATAGAAAACAAAAGGAATAAATGAAAAGAACTTGGTTGCCTCCCAAGAAGCGCTTGTTTTACGTCACTGGATTGACGAACTCCCTTTTTGGTCATGGAGGAAAGAGAACGGGAGGATCCACCGAAGCATTAACCTCCTTTCGGGAGGGTCCGTTCTTCAGAATGTTCTCGGGGCATTGCATATCCCAAGTAAACGTTGTCGATAAGAAAACATTCAAAAGGTCATTTCGGCTCGATCTTCGGGTGGAATGGTGGTTTTGTCCTGGCCCGATAAATCATCTATGAATCGATAGGAATAATGGCAGGCTAGTGTTCCGATCGGGCAAGTAGAGGTCGCCTCGTGTAGATCTTCGGGTGGAACAAGCATGAAACATATGAAATATTCAAAATAAAAATGATCAAGGCCTCGATCTATGATCCAGATGTGTCGCTCACCTAGATTCCATAGCCAATTCACAAGATCCAACAACTAATCTAAGAGCTAAGGCAAAATTCATAAAGTGAAGAACAAGCATGAAATTGAAGAACAAGCATGAAATTAAAGGAAAGATTACTTGAATTAAAGAGAAAATCCAAAAGCTTGAATGAAATTACAAAGCAAAGTAAAACCCAATGGAGTACTTGAATTCTTCTTGAGCTTACAAACCCAAGGAAATGGTTGAAATTAAATTTATAGAGAGAAATTAAGTCCCAAACCCAATCATGAGTTTGGAGGAGGTGTCTTTACAAAATCAGAGTTGTATTCTATTTATACTAGGTTGAATTGGGTTTAAATGGGCCAAATTAGCCTTAGAGGCTTGAAATTTCACGGCTTTGATCAAAATTGACCCGTGTTGACCTTCCTAGCCACTTGGCTAGCCTTTTGGCACATTTTGGATCGAGGTGGTTCGACCATGGCCTGAGGTGGCTCGGCTATGGTCGAGCCCGGGCGCGTATGGGCGCAGGCGCTGGACGCGCGCGCGGGTGGGCCTGAGGCAGGGCGCCATGTTGGGTGTGGCCTTGGGCATCGAAACGGGCGCCAAAATGGGCAACGGCAGGCGTTTCTTAACGTCGGGCGTGCGGGAGCTTACAGGAACGGGCGAGCGCTGTCGGCAAGCGGTGCCGAAGCATGCGGGCGTGCTGCGCGTGGGAGCTGCCGAGGCGTGTGGGCGCGCTGGCAGCCCCTGGGCATGATTTTGGGCATGGAAATCGTGCCCATTCTTGCTCCAAGGGGGCTGGCGTGGATTTGGGCAAGGCTAGGCCACCATTCTAGAATATTAGCCATTTTAGAGCTTGCTCTTGGCATCGATTTGGGCATAGAAATAGGCAAGGGTGGGCTTTAATTTTAGCTGCCATGCCTTAGCTTAAATTCAAATCATTAAACCACCTATTAAATGAGAATTTTGAATATCAATACCCAAGAATTAAACCAAACTTCCAACTAATTGAAACCAGTTAACCCAATTTAATATAAAATTAACAAGAAACACGAAAAACAACAAATAATAAAATAAATGAATAACCTGACGAAACTCGATTTAAACTACTATAATAAACATAAAGCTCTAATTAAAAACACGAGAGAAATACCACAATTACATGCAAAACAAGGTGGCGGAGCTTCATCTGGTCGCATCGGGGAGGTTGATTAGGGTTTGGAAAAAGGACGAAGAGGGAAAGAAGAAGGAAGGGGGATCAATAGATTTGTTTTGAATCGACGGTGGAGATCAGTAGAATTGTTTTAAATAGACGGTGGAGATAAGTAGATCAACGAGCACGAGGATCCGTGGCGTGGCTTTGGATTTTGTGATCTCTTTTTTCTTTTCGTATATACATTCTACGGCGGTT
The DNA here is from genome assembly GCA_014905375.1 of Phtheirospermum japonicum. NCBI lineage: Eukaryota > Viridiplantae > Streptophyta > Magnoliopsida > Lamiales > Orobanchaceae > Phtheirospermum > Phtheirospermum japonicum. Next base: position 262,891 of record BMAC01000033.1, on the reverse strand, counting down.
TACAAACAACCCTCGTAAAAACTCAAACATTCTAGGCGGTTGTTTAAGAATTGACGTTAAAATCAGCTGGCTTGCAGTTTTTATGTCGGATCTCAAATAACCGTCGTAGAATGTGTGAGTATTTACGGCGGTTCTCTTAAAACCGACGTAGAATGTAGGATTCTACGGCGGTTTCTAGAAAACCACCGTTAACATATGGATTTAACATCTGTTTTCTAGAAAACCGCCGTAAAAACATATTTAACGGCAGTTTTCCAGAACCGCGGTGGATAAAGCGCCGTGAATTCCCCTTTCTACAGTAGTGTTTGTTCTTAGAGTATTTTGTTATTTATCAGTAACTTTTTGACTGCCTAAGTACATATGGTAATGCACGTACTACTCTGCATATTTGTTGTTTTCATTCCTCCATGACATTAAGAGTGGCTACACTTTTGTTGATATCGTGCTCGCTCTAACCTGCTCATAATGATACAATTTCATCATGAGACTCCATCACTATCGTAGATATTAAATATATTTAGAATGAAATATAGTTATATAAATAACAATAACAACATCAAGATAATTTTAAAATAACACTAGAGATAACTAAGTTCTCAATAGCATAAAAGAAGTTCATACAATATCAATGAGTTCTTGAATATTGCTTCATTATTATAAACTATGATAATAGAGTATATACAGCAGTACAAATCCTAAAAAACAGGATCATAATTAGTTTAAATAAGAAGTGAAGTTTAAATAAGAAGTGAAAGTAAATAAGTTATAAACAATGTAATAATATAATATACCAATATATATAATTACATATGATACGACATCAAATATTCACATCGGCAGACATGCAGGAAATTAGGTAATTTAAGTAAGTGACCTCATTTTCTAGATGGTGCGATCTTCCTGGGAGGTGGGCGAGCTGTTATTGAGGGTAGCGACCTCTCATATAGGATTGGCGAGCTCTTATGTGAGGTGGCGAGCTCTTATGTTACTAGCACTATTATACCAGCTCAGCACTGAGTGGTAGCTCGGTGTTTAGGGTTGGGTCTCGTGATTTCTTGGCCTTCTCAGGCTAATGCAAGATATCTTATGGGGTCCCGACGGACTAAGCCCATGAACAAGACTTTTGGCCCATGACTAATATAGTAATTCCACGAGAGTTCTTATATCTTTGGAAACTTAACGTATAAGAGGAATCCTAATTCTAAGTCGGTTGCACTATTTATGATATTATGGCTATAGTAGGAGACGAAAACCCTAGATTAGGGAACATGTCTCTTATCTATATAAAGAGGACTCAAAACTCATTCTTTTCTCTAAGTTGATTTCATATCCTACGTTTTTAAGGTCATGCATATCTTGAGATCTCATCTCTATTTTAAGCCCTAATCTAACTTAGGCATCAGAGGACTTACGATGGGGCCGTCCACCGCCTTGGCTTTGGTTTTGTTTTGCAGGATCTATCAGGTCGCCAGGAGTTTCTTGGAGATCAATCAGGTAGCTGCTTGGCTATTCGACATTATTCAGGTCGTTGACTACATATTTAAGGCCAGTACTCCATATTCTTGAAGCACTAATCTTTTTGGTCGCATCAAGTGGCGCCGTCTATGGGAAAGAGGGACATCGAGTCCTTGAGCGAAAGACGTGAGATTTGTTCGTAAAAAAAAAAAAAGAAAAAAGAGAATTATGAAAGGAAGAGAGGTCACACCACAAAATTTGGATTTTGAGGAGGATGCAAACAAGAAAAAAGATGGAAACATAGAGAACAAACAAACACCACCACAGGTAGATGTTGTAAACCAAACAGCGACCACACCACCATCCTTGCCAAATAATCTAAAGAAGAAGCCAGGTAACAAAAGAAAGGAACTCCAGGAGTAATCAGACAGAACGCTATCCACATAGGGACGAAGGAATGGAAGGAGGTGCCAGGTAACAAACCTTGTTATGTTGACAAGGGGCTCCTTGACAGCTTGATAGGATTCGTATCACCAGACAAAAGGGGAGAGATAGATGATATTTTAGCAGGCAAGTTGCGTAACAATAATAAAGGAAAAGGAATAGTCGATCAGAAGGAAGCCAAAAAGGGAAAAGAAGGTAAGAAACATGATGAGTACGAAGGAACAGAAATGGAGTAGAGAATCCACACCATGGACACCAAGTGACGACTTAATTAAAAGTTCGAGTAAATATAGATATCCAATTGAACTCTTGTCATCATATGACGACGATTATGAAAAAGATCGCCTGTATATAGATGGCGGATTATGAGGCCAGAATTATAAACAATGGACTCCACGAAAGGGAGCGGGGCGTGGTAATAAAGTTGGGCGAGCCATAGGGGAGGAGTTGAAAAGGAAATCACATAAACGCCGAGCTCAGAGTTACGAAGAGGATGATGACAGTGATAATGAATATTTGTTTATAGATTTTAGGTCAAAAGAGAGATCTTACAAACGTCGAGGTTGACGTTATGAAGAAGAAACAGATGAGGATATGGAACCAGGTACGCGAGCGATTAGGGATATGCAAGAGGCGGTGCTAGCATTGCAACAGGTCGCTGGAACAAGACCTGAGAAATCTATAGGACATCCTTTTTTAGACAGGATACTGAGAGCAAAATTACCTCGTGGATACAAGGCATTAGAACTTCAGTAGGATGGGTTTGAATATGATGCGGTGTTAAGAAAATACACAGATGTTGTGTCATGCCGAGCATTTTTATCTACAATGAGGGGAATAGCACAAGACTGGTTTCATCAGCTAGCGCCGGGAAAAATCAACAGCTTCCAAGTCACGAAAGCAGCTTTCTTAAAGCACATCGCTAGTGCTAAGCTGCACATGAAAATCATGAAATCGGGAGAGAGTTTCAAAGATTATGTCAATCAATTTACTAAGGCTACATTGCAGGTACCCACAACCACCGATGAGATGAAGTCTGGAGCACTCTAACAAGGGTTGAGAAGAGAGGATCTACGTAAATCTCTAGCCAAGTGACATACATGAACATACGAGGAGGTTCTAGACAGATGCGGTAAATATATACAAGTGGAAGAGATGGAGGAGGAATTTAGATTATGTTTTGGAGAAGAGGTCGCGAGGCCGGAGAATTTTATCCCTCAAAGGTCGGAATCTAGAAGGGAACTGAGGCGAGTTATTTGGGGACTCTTAACTACGGGAACACGTGACAAAGCGACAGTCAGAGTCGATAGGAGAGATTGGAGAGAAGAAGATTTTACACCCTTTATGTAACTAGTTGCAAAAGTGTTCACGATCATGGAGCGACAAATACCTGATACCATCAGATAGACGGAAAGCTACTCGTGACCTCGCACTAACCCAAAATCTGAGTTCTTTTGCAGGTTTCATAATATTTACGGGCATGCAACCGAACACTGTAGGCACCTCCGTGATGAGATTAAAAGTCTCATCAATGCTGGACAATTGAAAGAAATTATATATAAGGACAGAGAGCCACGAGAAGAAGTACAAATGTTACCCCCACCACTTTCGGGGTGCCCACCGCCAAATCAGGCCAGAATCCGACCACAACAAGGTGGCCCAAAACAGAATGAACAAGGACGATCAGGATGAAGAAAGGGGAGGATTAACATGATTTTGGGAGGACCAACGAATGGGGATACAAACAACACACGGAAGAGACACGCGAAGGTAGCCCAACCTGGGCCATGTGAGGTCGTTGTCATTAATGGGTGTCCTCCCACGTCGGGTCCGATAAACTCATTCAGTCCTGATGAAAGGCGCGGCCTGTAGGTGGAACATAATAACGCATTGGTACTTTAAGCTAAGATAGCGGGCTATGAATTCGGCATCGTTTTTGTAGATAATGGAAGTTCTGTCAACATCATATATCTAAATTGTTTAGAGAAGATGAGCTTGAAGACAAAGGTACTACTAGTGAATAATTTGATTTATGCTTTCAATGGCGCGCAGGTTATTACAGAAGGCGAGCTGACACTCCCAGTGATTCTGGGAAAAGGGGAACTGAAAGTAAAGAGGGATTTGGAATTCTTAATTATCAAAGGATGTTTGGCGTATAATGCAATATTGGGGACGTGCAAGAGGGAATACTTAGTTCTAAAAAGATGAGGGAGGAGGAGAGATTTGTCCGCCCTCATGAAGAATTGACGGATATCTCAATGGAAGAAGGTCACCCGGAGTATACCACAAGAATAGGGACTCAGATGACAAAAAATATAAGGGGCGAGCTGATAACATTGAGGGAATTTCGAGATATTCTTGCCTTCGAAGATGGGGAATTGCCAGGAGTATCTCCTGAGGTCTCTCAACATCATTTGAATGCTGATCCAGAGGCAAAGTCAGTTAAACAGAAGAGGAGACACTTTGGGGAAGAATTAGACGAGGTAATTGAGGAAGAGGTACAGAATTTGTTAAAAGCAGGGCATATTCGGGAGATACAATTCCCAGAATACTTATCTAATATTGTGATGGTGCAAAAACCCACGCAAAAGTGGAGAATGTGTGTTGATCTTCGCAATATAAATAAGGCGTTCCCGAAGGATCATTACCCCTGCCACGTATTGATCAGTTAGTGGACTCTACTTTGGGCTGCGAGCTGTTGAGCATGATGGATGCATCACAGGGGTACCATCGAATTCCTTTGGCGAAGGAAAACCAACCCAAGGTAAGCTTTATTACCTCCACAGGTACTTATTTCTTCGTGTCTATGCCGTTCGGGTTGAAGAATTCAGGGGCAACCTATCAGAGACTGGTGGGTAAAATGTTCAAAGATCTGTTAGGGTCTACCATGGAGGTTCATATAGATGATAATCTGGTGAATAGCAAGAAATCAGACTCACATGTGGAAGATTTGCGGAAAGCCTTTGTTATCCTGAGGCAATATGGGATGAAGCTTAATCCAAAGAAGTGCGTGTTTGACGTACGATCTGGGATGTTTTGGGGATACATGGTGACGGAGCTGGATATCGAAGTAAATCTAGAGAAAGTGCAAGATGTCATGGAGATGCCACATCCATGCACGGTGCGCGATGTACAGGTATTAACTTGTCGAATTGCAGGGCTTAATCTCTTTATTTCCAAATCGGCAGAGAAGAGTGCGCCTTTCTTTAAGACACCCAGGAAGGGATCCAAGTTTGAATGGACACAAGAGGCTGCAGAAGCCTTTGAAAAGCTCAAAGAATACTTGGAAGAAATACCATTGTTAACTAAACAAATGCCAAGAGAGGATTTAATTTTGTATATTTCAGTTGGGGAGGCAGCAGTAAGCTCAGTGCTCATAAGGCAGGATGCAGGCATGTAGAAGGCTATTTATTACATAAGTCGAATGCTGAAAGGTGCTGAGCTGAATTATTCAGAATTGGAGAAAGGCGGGTTTGCACTAATCTATATAGCAAGGAAGCTATGACCTTGTTTTATGGGTCACAGGTTAAGGTACGCACCAACTTATCTCTTAAACAGTTGTTGAGCAATCCAAATGTATCAGGAAGGTTGGTGAAATGGGCAGTAGAGCTCAATGGATATGATGTGGTGTACGAGCCCAGAGCGAAGATCAAAGCACAGGTGTTTGCAGGTTTTTTTTACAGGAGATGGTGCGACTTACAGAACCAGAAGATGAACGAAAGACATGGATACTGCATATAGATGGTTCAACTATGACCTCAGAAGCTGGGCTTGGAATTTATTTGACTAGCCAGAGGGAGAGAACTTGGATTTTTCAATAAAGCTTGGCTTTAAGGCCTCAAACAATGAAGCGGAATACGAGGCACTATTACAAGGCATGAAGATGATGAGCCACCTAGGAGCACGAAGAATTAAAGCCTATACAGACTCACAACTAGTAGATCGCCAGCACGATGGATCTTTTGAGGCTCGGGAAGAACGTATGCAGGAGTATTTGAAAAGATTAAATGAGGGCGCAATGCAGTTTGAGGACTTTAAACTAGAACACTTACCATGAGCTTAAAATGTTTGAGCTGATTGAGTCGAGCTTTTAGTTTCCTCATTTCACAATTAAAATCAAGTTAAACAATGCACGTCTATGTTTTTAAAACAAGTTCGCCCGCAAGAGAACGAGGTCACTGTAGTCCGGAAATTCGGAATTGACGAAGTTTATCATAAGAAACACAARTTCTAATACTAAACAYATGAACAAGAGGGTTTTTTGATTTGAATGTTTTTAACAAACTAAATTTGAATATTAACCTTGCAACGAGAGTGTCARTCTCTTTGCAAGAACTTAACTACGAATTTATAAACTAATTTATAAACGATTTGGAAACTTAACAAGAATATTAAACTACGAATTAATATTCAAGCATTTCATCAAACACATGATAGGTATTAGCAAACTATGATTCTAAAAGGATCAATATCTAAACCAAAAACCAAACAAAACAAGATCAATAACAACTAATCAACTAACGAAACGCCAGTGTAAAACTAATTAAGCAATGTCATTTTCCATAATAAACACTTATCATTCATGCATTTGATCGAACACTTGGAGTTAATTAACCAACTATAAATCTAACAAGATCGAACATTAAACTAATGACCAAACCATAATGAGAGAGATTAACAAATTAACCAACACAATGCTTATCATAAAGCCAAATTATTCATAAGGAATTCAAAAACAATAATCCAATACTCAATTCCAAACAAGAATTACTGCTTAAAAAATTCAAAACGACAAAGTAAATATAGTGTTTAAAGATTACTAAATTCGAACAAAAGTACGATCAATTAGAGAAGTGAAAACTATATTATCTCTAGCGATTCTGGAGAAGAGATACTCTATGCAACGAATATGGAAGCTTGTCATCAACTCCCAATTCCCACGATGAAAGATTACTACTTGAAACGATCAAACGTCTATATTATTTGCCGTAAGTGCTCTATCGGATTATTCTCTAAACTGAGTGCAAGAGAGAGATGTGTCAAATCTCTCCCGGTAGGGTTTGTTCTTCATCCTGACATTTTCTCCCTTTTTAAACTCCAAAAACCCGTTCGTAACTGAAAGATCTTTCCAAATCCAAGTTTGTAACGCCTGCATCTGGTCGGATGATCAGAAGGATATGACCGGACATAAGTTTTTGGCAGCCAATTCGGTCATATGTTAGATACATCTAACGGGATTTTAGTCCAGTAGGTTTGTCCGGCAGGTCATCCGATCGGTGTGAGTTTAGGGGGTTGATCTAGTCGGATGTCAGATCCATCCGACCAGATAAGTGTCCTTGTGGCTACTTTTGGACGTTGACTTCCTCATCCTTGTCTCGCGATCTCGTCAAATGCTTTAGCTGCATGATAAAACACAAGAATTATCTTGACCAATTATCGATCGATAAGTCGGAAAGTTTAGTAAAAAACCAAAGAATGCAAAATTATGCAAAATAGCATAATCTTAACCCGATAAAGATAACAAAAAGACTCAAACATGACTCAGAATATATACGAAAATCATGACAAACACGTACGAATCAACCACCCCGCACTTTATTAGTTTGTTCGTCCTCGAATAAACGAATGAATCAAAATCAAGTAAGTATGAAAGTAGTTAGATCAAAGAGTCATGTTGTGCATACAATATATTTTTGCAAATATAAACACTTTTTTTGAAAACTCTTAAGCTAAGCTCGTGTTACTATTTTATCTTGAAATCAAAATAATTCATCCTCACAAAAGGGAAATATATTATGGTACACTCATTCGCTCATGTTTTTCAAAAGGTAAGTGTATACGCTTGGATCACCATAAACATGCATTCAACGACTCGTACATCGCATATGTGTGCACATTTAATCAAGAATCGAATTAGGACTTTATAGGGTTGTAATGCTTGCTCTTTGGTAAGTTATGTCATATATAAAGATGTGAGGCTAACTTGTGAACAAACGCAATTAATAACTCACTCAATCAAAAACTTAAGCATAGAACAAAATTCTGCTCCTCATTCCTCCCAAAACAACCACGTATCATTATTTTCAACCTTTTATAAATAAGGCTATTTCTTACCCCAAGACTGAATAAAACCTTTAGACTTTTTTATTAAAATAGTTTATATATATATATATACCACTAATACCCACCCTACAATTGCCAAATATCAATATCCCAATGTAAAATAACTCTCATCTCACAAATTGAAAGAAATAAGAGCTATAATTATGCTCATGGCTAATAAAGAGATGGAATAAAGGTTCAAAGGGGCTCATTAGGAATTTATAGTTATTTTTATTTCTGAATATAGCTGGAATCGGGTTTTATATGTGCTTATCATCATTACCAAAATCAAATATACACATGCGACTTTATAGACTTCTCAAAACACTTATCGAATCACAGTATAATGTTGATAAACACACAAGGGTCCTTACTAGGGTTTTATTCAAACTCTTGAAAACAATAAGATCGAGTTTTAAAAGCTTCGCAAAATTGCTAACGACTAAGTGTTGTTTTAAATTTATATATAAGTAGGTTTTGAGAATTTTTGCACTAAACAAGCTCAAAAGACTCTAACGTCAGATCACACAAGACAAGATTTCAGTAGGCAAGCCAGTACAAACACAAATAAGCATGGGAATGATTTCAAAAAATGTTGACATAAATAATTGGTCGATCCGTACATCATCACAAAAAAACACTCAAACAGAACTATTTAACTGAAATGACTCGATTCATGCATGCATAAAAATATGGTCGGCAGACTACATAAGTATTTCGGTCGGATGTAGCAATCATCCGGTCGGATGGTTCTACAGTATGTTTTGTCCTACCGAATATATGCCCACATCCGGTCGGATGATAGGACAGTAGCTTTTGTCCGACCGATCACCTTACACATCCGGTCGCATGGTGCTGGTAAGATGGAATCCGACCAGTTATCTGCAAGGATCCGATCGGATCACCCCCCCCCCCCCCCCCCACACACAAAAAGAAATAATAAACCTCCTAGTTATGAACGTACAAATCAATATAAAGGGGGTAGGAAAGTCTAACCATATGAATAATCAAATCAAAAAGTTAGTACAGACACTCACGCACACCACACCAAATAGAAGAGTTAACATAATAAAAAAATATACTACAAATGAAAAATAAAATAAAGTTCAGAAAGAATATGATACAAATTGGGGCATGGGCACGCCTACTGGTCCATGTTGTCCGGAGGGGGAGGTGGGTAGTGGTGCTCTATCCTCATCAAATGTTCGTCAATGGAGATGAGGTAGTCGCGGTTGGCCTCGACGTTGTCATTCAACCTAGCAAGATATTAATTTGTTGCGGACATTTTGGCGTCCAATCTCACCAGGGAACTCTGATATGTCCTGGATTCCTCACGCACCTGGTTCCACGCGTCAAGCATCCCTCGCGTACTCCTTGATTAAGGCTCAGTTGCCTCATCTTCTCTATCATGATCTCCTGGAAGTCTTGCTGCTGCCTCTGTTGCGCAACGGAGTAGTACTACTGATCGCTCGGCCCACCACCATAGTAGCCTCCATCATATCCTCCGTCATAGCCTCCGCTATACACGCCGTACTCAAGGCATTCGCCATAGTCACCATGCGCGATATTATCAGCATTCTCGTTCTCATCATCCTCATCGCTATCCTCATCCTCATCGTCGTCGTCTCCCTCATCATCGGTTTCTTCGACTGCCTCCGCTCTTATCCTATCCTAATATGACATATATTTCGGGATAGTCACATTTCTCCCATTGTGCATCCGACTCTCGACCTGCATCGCCACACTCGAGTATGTGATGTCGTGGTCGTTGGGGTCGTAACCATGGTACCGGGCGAGCTCAGTAATGAACGTGCCCAAAGTGAGATTTGCCGTCTTTCTCTCGTGCACCCGTTGCATATTCTTGATTATAACCATCAAGAAGGGATATATGTTCGCGTCACCCCGGAGGTACACGATCCATAGCGCTCACAATTTGGACGATGATACCCTTGTGATATTCTCCATGCCCAAAAACACTTGCATGAAAAACTTGTAGGTCAATCAAATGACAGTCGATCTCAGATAAGTGGAGTTAAAATGGCACCCGGGCTCCGATGATGCTCCAGAGAGTTTAGCCCACCACGTCTTTTTATCATACTTGTCATGTGGCACCGCATCATTTATTTTGTGATGTATGTCAAAAGTCACGTCGAAGTCGACTTTTGTAGTATGGAGTGTATGGTTACGGAGGAAAGAACCATTGACCACGGGCTTGTAGGTCGTGAAGAACTCGAGCATAAGATTTCCATAGCCGGTTTGCTTGATGTCAGCCCACATTACTAAATTGAGGGCCTTGATGCCTGCCATAAACTTCTCAGCCGTTTTATCCCCTATCTCATTTTGGTCATTCCGAAATTCCATATCGATGTACCGATGGGCGTACACATCCTATGCGATCAATGACTTGTATATTGTGACCTCCCTTTTGTCAACGAGGTCAAACGGAGCTAGACCTCACCCGGTGTTGCTCGATTCCTTCCCATGCCTTTTTCCTTTACCCGAAGTATTTCCCCTCCTTGGTCTAGAGCCAGAAGCCATCGCAAGTTTTGAAACTTGAAAGTTTTGTCAAGAAGCTCTCTCGGAAAATTTGTTGAAAACCTTCTGTACGACACAAATCTTATCCCCAAAACTTCTCAATCCCTCTAACCCCACAACCTCCTTTCCAATTTCCTACAAATCAATTCTCAAATAGTTCAATAAGTTCAAGTTTTAAGTTGTTATACCTCGAGAATTGCCGAGTTGCATTCTTGATGCATGAGGGAGAGATCATTAGATTAGAGCCTTGATTCTTCCGTACGGATGGAATTTCTTGAAATGTGGTTAATTGGTTGTCTCTGGTCGGATGTAAGTTTGGTGGTGGAAGATCGAGATTACAATATCGAATTTAAACTCTTCTATTGCTTTTGGGGAGAAAAATTGTGTTTTGGTGGTGAATTGTGTGTGGGGCGATGGGTTTTAAATTAACCTACTATGTCGTCCGGTCGGATGGTCATGCTATCTGATCGGATGGGTCTCTAGTGTGTTTTGTCCGATCAGATATACAATTTCATCCGGTCGGATAGTCCTCCAGTTTTTTTTGTCTGACAGATCTTATACGCTCATCCGGTCGGATTGCCTTCCATCTTATTTTGTCCGACCGGTTATTTATGTTCATCCGGTCAGATTATCCTGAACACAGAGTTTTTTTATTTTTTTTGGTTGATTGATAAATATACACTGCCTTTGGCCTTGTGTGACACCCTTCCCAAAATATGCATCCAGGGTCGACTGACCAATTTAAATCCGTAGTGTCATCCGGTCGAACAGTGTTGTCATCCGGTCGGATGATAGGTCTGCAGTGTATTCTTACCGATCATCATCACTCATCCGGTCGGATGGTTGTCTAGTGTGATTTGTCTGACCAGTCATTACCTCGCATCCGGACGAATGGTTGTCCAGTGTGTTTCATCCGACCGGTGGTCATATCTCATCCGACTGGATGGTCTGGGAAAGCTTATTTCCAACACTCGCTGCACGCTCAACAAACCATTACCACACCTACCCAACTCCACTAAAGCATGAACACAAATATGTACAAAAATGAGGGAAATCAAAACTATAAAGACAATACCCTGAGTTACCTCCCAAGAAGTGCAACTTTTAACATCTTTTGCTCGACAATACCTCGTTTGGGTCTTAAGCATCTCGAGGTGGATCGTTCAGTAGCAGAACTTCATGATCATTCTTGGGTACGTGTCCTCATGGTACGATTTCACACAATGCCCATTGACTTGAAAGGAGGAGTTACTTTTTTCATCGTATAAAGTGATCGCTCCAAATTCGTTGATATTTGTAATCAAATATGGGCCACTACACTTTGACATGAGTTTTCCTGGAAAGAGTTTGAAACGTGAATAAAAAAGTAGGGATGGTTTCCCCACCTCCAAGTCTTTTTGAATGATCTTCTTGTCATGCTTTTCCTTCATCCTTTGCTTGCTTGTCCATGCCATCTCATACGAATTGATTCGAATCTCCTCCAACTCATTTAAATCCAACCTTTGATACTCCCCTGCCTCGTTCAAATTCACGTTCAATTTGCGTATGGCCCATTCCGCTTTGTGCTCTAATTCAAATGGAAGATGGAAAGCTTTTCCATAAACCAACCGAAATGGACTCATGCCCAAAACCGTCTTGTGGGCCGTTCGATATGCCCATAACGCATCAACCAATTTTGTTGCTCAATTATGGTGTGGTTTCACCGTCTTCTCCAAAATAGCCTTTATTTATCGGTTGCTCGTCTCCACTTGCCCTGATGTTTGTGGATGATAAGGATTCGCTACTTTGTGCCGCACCCCATACTTGCTCATCAATCGGTAGAAGGCACGATTAAAAAATATTGGTATACATCGTCAAAGAGTGAGGGCCAATAAAAATCAGATTAGAGAACTTTGAATGCTGTCTTTTGACTTCCGAAATGTCCTCCCTCATCATGGAAAAACCTCAATACATCGATTTCTTCTTCACCCGGAATGTATCTACGATAAAGTCCATCCTTGCAGCGCTTGTATAAGTATGGGTTATCCTAAAAGAAGCTCCTGCATTTAAACAAAAACCTCTTCCTTTCTTTGGAAGAAAAGTTATTAGGAATGATATTGCATGCAAGGCAATTTACGAAGTCGGCATACCAAGGTTCATCAATGTTTTCAGTTGCGTTAGCATCCTCATAAGGAAAAATGTCATCGACAAATGCATTCTTGCTAGACTCACTATCTACTAACATGCGAGACAAATAATCGGCAACCACATTTTCGCACCCTTTCCTTTCCTTAATCTCAACGTCAAACTCTTGCAAAAGAAGAATCAAACAAATCAACCTCGGTTTACTTTGAACTTTCGCGAATAAATGGCATAAGGCCGCATGATCGGTATGCACAATTATATTAGAACCTACAATATAAGAACAGAACTTATCTAATGAAAATACAACAACAAATAGTTCACGTTCAGTAGTAGTATAGTTGCGTTGGGCGCTATTTAACATAAAACTAGCATAATAGATGACCCTTAGAAACTTATCAACACGTTGCCCCAAGACTGACCCTACCATGTCGTTCGACGCATCACACATAATCTCAAACGGAAGGGACAAATTAGGGGCAATAACAACAGGTGCTTGTGTGAGTTTTTCTTTCAAGACATTAAAAGCATTGGGACATTGATGATCAAACTCAAAAGGCACATCTTTACTCAGCAATTTACACAACGGGCGGAAGATTTTAGAATAATCTTTTATAAAACGCCGATAAAAGCCCACGTGTCCCAGAAAGATTCTAGTCCCTTTTACATCCCTAGAGGGCGTAAGGGTTTCAATAACATCCATCATAGCTTTATCGACTTACAGCCCCTTACTCAACACCACATGACCAAGTACAATCCCAATTTTCACCATAAAATTTGATTTTTCCCAACTCAAAGTTAGACAAGACTCAACGCATCGCTCAAGCACTTTAGATAAGTTATTTAAGCAATTAGAAAAGGAAGAGCCATATACCAAAAAATCATCCATGAGGACTTCGAGGAAGTCTTCAATGAACTCGGTGAAGATGGAGAGCATGCATATCTTGAATGTTGCTGGTGAGTTACATAATCCGAATGGCATTCTCCATTAAGCATACGTGCCATAAGGACACGTAAATGTGGTCTTCTTTTGATCATCCGGAGCTATCGCTATTTGATAATAGCCTGAAAGGCCGTCCACAAAGCAATAGTATTTGTGCCCTGCCAGTTTGTCGAGCATTTGATCGATGAATGAAAGTGGGAAGTGATCCTTTCTTGTTGCTGCATTTAGTTTTCGGCCCAATAGAATAGTGTGCTTCTTGCTTGATTTGGCCAACTCCCCAACGTCTAGTATCACAAAGTCCATGGGGACTATTAAAGATCCAACTTCTACCAAGACATCTTCGACCACTCCCAATGGATATCTTACTGAACGGTCGGCTAGTTGAAGTCGTGTGCTTGTTTCTTTCATCTCCCCAAGGTTGAACTGTTTGTAAAGGGCGTAGGGCATCAAGTTGAACCCTGTCCCTAAATCGAGAATTCCTCGTACCTTTTGGCCACCCTAGAGAGTTATCGTGATGCAAAAACTCCCTGAATAACTCACTTTCGGCGATAGTAGTTGATGACATATGGCACTCACTTCCTTCGATAACACAACCCATTCGTTTGTTTCCAGCCGTCTCTCTTTTGATGCGAGTTCTTTGAAAAAATTAACGTAAGTCGGCATTGCTTTGATCACATAAGGAAGTGGAAGGTTGACGTTCATGTTCTTCAGCATGTTATAGAGTTCTATGAACTTCTTGTTCTCCTTTGCTAGCTTAAGACGATTTGGGAACGGCACAAGGTCTTGAATGACTCATTGTGGCTTGGAATGGCTGGAATTACCCTGCTCAAGTATGGTATCCGACTGGATACCAGTACCTATTCGGTCGAATGAAGCTACTGTCTTGTTATCCGATCAGATATTTACGTCCATCTGGTCAGATGAGTTGATATCCGATCGGTTCTTCTCGTTAATCCGGTCGGATGAGGCATCTGATGGGTCTACTGTTTTGCTATGTGATCGTGTGTCCGATCAGATGTTTCCTTCTGTCCTCCAATCCGGTCATTTTTTTGATCGGATGTTGCTTCTGTCCTTCCGATCTGGCCGGATTCTTAGCTCATCCAGCCAGATGTCTTGGTTGTCCCTTCCTTTCTTGAATCAGTTCCCTTATATGGAAAGATCTCGATGATGGAGCCTGGAACGTATCTGTTTTGGGACTTATGGATTCCCTCAATTGCATCATTTTTTCCATTCTCAACATCTTCATCCTCCAACTCACTGATCCCATTATCAACCTTCCTCCCTCCTCGGAGTACATGTATCGCCATCGATTGTTCGGGTTGACAGGCAGCTTCCCGGGGTCGGTTCTGAGTTTTACTAATGACATGGAGATTTGTCCCATCATCATTTCCAACTTGTCCATTTGTTTCTTTGTATTATTTTCCTCGATGGTGCGAAAAGTCTCTTCTCGGTTGTGTAAGGTTTCGAACTCTTGTCGCTGCCGCCACAATTGTAACTCTTCATCAGGATTCAATGTAGGTGGAGCTTGTTGTTGTTGTTATGGAGCCTAGTATTGTTGTTGGCCAGAGATATTTTGCCCTTGTGGAGGGCGCTGTTGATAGTTCCCTTGGCCTTTGTTTGGATAAGATTTGTAGTTAGTCGGGCCCCCTTGGCTTCTGTTTGGGGGAGGTTGTGCCAAGTATTGAGGATCCATATGTTTAGGCACTGGCACGTAATTAAGATTCCCCGGTCCGTAATTGAAGTTTGGATGATCTCGGAGACCTAGATTGTATGTGTTGGAGTACGAGTAGTAGTTTTTGATGAACTTTTGCCCCAGTTTATTGTTGGGCTGAATGTTTTGCACAGAGTTCACCTCTTCGTCCTCATCCTCATCATATGTCACTGGGATGCATTAGCTCCATCTCCAAGTTCTCCACGAATCCCACATGTTTCATGTGACGGTTGCGACTCCTCATCCTCTCGCTTCATCTTACTCTACAACAATGCCACTTGCTTCATGATCTCCTTAATCTTATCATTCTGCCCTCGAGAAGTTAACACTTTGTTCACTTTAACTTTACCTGTCCGTGAGCTCGTCTGTTGCGATTTCTGGCCCATTAACTCAAAAAGATCCCATGCTTCCCTCGCGGTCAAATCTCCAAATTCGTCGGCCTTCGCCTCCACTTGTTGCTTATAGATTGGCAACAAGCCCTCATGAAAGTAGTTGTTGACCATCATCAGAGAAAAAATAACGAACCGATCTTGTAGGATTCCCAAGAAATTCTTCGATTTCTTCCGCAAGCATATGATTAATCATCTGCTTCTCACGTTCCGTGAATAGCTGGGACATTGAGGAATATCCTGAAAGGCATTTCGGGAATAGGTCTGATTCTATCTTTGTTCATTCCGTTTGAAGAAAGGAAGGATGTTCGGCGCTGTTATTATGATGTGGGCATGCATGGAGTATCCCCTTGTAATGTTCCCACGCCTCATGGAACGATTTGCCGTCCATCTGTTCGAAGTTGATAATCTCTCTCCTCAACTTCGCTGTGGTTTGAGCCGAGTAAAACCTGCCCACAAACTTCTTGTAAACCAAATCCCAATTGGTTAGGGAGTTCAGTTGCAATGATAGAAGCCACCGCTTTCTTTCTCCTTCAGGATGCTCGGGAAGCACCTCATTCTCAATTGCTCTTCGGTTAGTCCTCGAGCTGGAATTCTGGACACCACCTCATAGAACTCTCGAATGAAATTGAGTGGGTCTTCGTTGGGCATGCCGTAGGAAATTGGTAGTTGGCTCGCATGGTTGGACTTCAAGTGATAGTCTCGGGCTGCGAGGCCTAAGACTATAGCTGAGCTGAATGAGCTGATAGTTGGACATACGAGATCGCTTTGTCGGTGCTCGTTCGGATATCGTGGGGCTCGTCCTCCACCGAAAATTGCTCGTCATCCAAAGTCTCTTCTTCCTTTGTAATCTTCCCAATTCTCTAAGTACTGATCATCATCATAATGCCCGTAATCCCCAACAACGGTGCAAAATTTTGAGTCGAACTTTTTGTCTTTCAAAATTAAAATCAAGTTAAACAATGTGCGTCTACATTTTGAAAATAAGTTCGCCCCAAGAGAACGGGGTCACTGTAGACTTGTGTTAAAGTTTAATTCTCAATTATTGTGCTATGTATATCATGTATTCTCGAGTACAATTCTTTTTTTAAAAATTAATATAGACAGAAGCCGTAAAAGTTGTGTATGACCGGGGAATAAGGTCATCGGGTTTATCCCAATGTTCTATATCCAATTATAAAATCAGAGACCACAAAAGTTGTCTGTGGCCGAGGAAAAGGGTCATCGGGAAAACCCATCGTGTTTTAGCTGCAGTGTAGTCTATTGTTTCTAAAAGACTATTCTATGAATTCTATCATAAAATCAGAAAACAGGGCAGGAGCAGGAGAAAAACAGAAAAACAGAAGAAGAAAAAAAAGCAAAAAAGAAATGAAAATGAAAAAAAAAATGGAAATAAAATATCAAACCAAAATCTATAATCATCACAATCTCTAAATTAAGGAAAAAAAAAATAAAATTAGAAAAAGAAAATGAAAAAAAGCCTTCTATCTCTCCTATCGCTTAGGGCGACCTAAATTCCTTACTAGTCCCCCAAATAAAGTCCACGAATGGAAGAGAAACTTTTTCTTCATTCATAATACTGAAGCTTGGCCTTTTATAACCGAGCTGAAAGATCACACTCCTCCCCAAATCAAACCAACAACTTCCAAAGCAAACCCCCTGTTATACCAGAAATATTTTGACCAGCTTGTGGAGTGGAGCCGACATCCCTTCGACCTGGCTCTTATCACCGACCGCTCCGCCATGTTCCGTTACGCGGGCATCGATTCTCGCCC
>BMAC01000033.1:185695-221648 GCA_014905375.1 Phtheirospermum japonicum | reverse complement strand
CGCCGATCACCCCAAAATTACCTCCATCCTGAGTAAAAGGACGGTGGAGGAAATCCGCCATAAACACAGAATCTCCGATCCTTTTGACGCTTATTGCCCTCCGGCGGGTATATTGGCCTGTCAATCACCAACTGGATGGTTAACCTTTTACCAAGACCAGTTTCAGGCAGGCCTACGCCTTCCCGTACATCCGTTAATGCTGGAAATAGCCAAAATATATCAAATACCCATTTTTCAATTTACCCCTAACTCCTTTCGCATCATGGTATGTTATAGTCTGGCCATGCGTTACGCGGGTTTGGACCCTTCCGCTCATACCTTCTTCCAGCTTTTCCAAGCGAAAAGCTCTTTTTCGGGTTGTTTTTACTTAACGGCCCGACCCGGAGTTCACTTTTTATTTAAACTTCCTACTTCCAACAAAGACTGGAGGAAGAAATTCTTCTTTGTTTATTGTAGTGAGGACTGGGGTTTTAGTCCTAAGCTTATTGAAGGATTACCTTCATATCCTCCCCTGTCCTCAACCAACAGGTCTTCCCTTATAAAGAAAATCATTTCTACTTTAAATGAGAATCCTGTCCATGTGACTGACCTTCTCCTTCCCCCTGTCTTGGATTTTTTCAACAATGAGTCAGAAACAGCCCCTTTAACCAAAGAGATCGGTATAGTTTTTTCTTCTTTCTCTTCTTCTCTCTTTTTTTTTTTAGGCTATCTCCAAGAAGGCCCTTCTAGCCACCCGCATGTCTAGATCGTTGATCCAGTTTGATGTGGTTAAGGAGAACAAGGAGCTCGTCCTGAAAATGGAGCGCATCAGGACTCTTGCCAAGGAAAGAGGAGTGCAGCTAAAAAGGCAATTGGAAGAGCTGGGAGAGCTGAGAAAGAAGCTCAAGAAAGCAAGGGCTGAAACGGAGGAGATGCGCAAAGCGCAGGCGAAGATGATCGATACTGCTCGCACTGAGGCAAGAGACGAAGCCTTAGCTGAAGCTCGTAGTTTGGCGGACGAGTCCTTGATCAAAGCTAAGGCAGAGTGGAGGATGGAATTTTTAGGCTCCGAAGAGGGCCTATGGTTAATTCCGTTGGCTAGAGAGGAGGCCAAGAGGGCTTTCCTAGGATCCAAAGAGCTCTATTCTTTGCTCCTTCCCGAGGCCATTAGCTATTACAACTTTGACCTCGACGAGCAGGCCAAGTTAAGTGCAACCAATGCAGCTGACCCCAGCGCTATCTTTAATCGGGCCCTTCCACTGAAAAATCCTCCTGAGCCTGCCTCTTTCGTTTCTACCCGGGAGCAGGACCGCTTGCACCTTGCGGAGGCTACGGAGTTTGCGGAGCACATCCTTTATCTCTTCCACTCTCCTCCTCCTGCTGCATCTCATCCAGGCCAGGATCTTGCCTTAGATATCCTTGACTCTTCTCCCTCCCCAACCTTCGCTGGTCTGGGTGAGTTACCAGGTGGAATGTCCCCCGGTGCCCTGGTTGAAGATGTAGTGGGACAGCTAGCTGCAGAGCTGGATGCGGAGCCGTAGCTTTCCGTGCCTCTGTTGTATTTTAGATAGACCTGATGTTTTGCCTGTGTGGCTGGTCTGTCACTTTCCGATGCGTGTTTTATACTCAGACTATTTTACTTAATGTCAATTAATGTTTTTTGTCTTGTTGCGACTCTTGGATTTTTAGGGTTTCCTGATTTTCTGGGAACCCTAGTACTTTTTGATTCCTTTTACACGCGTCTTCATTTTAAATACGTTCATGTCTTCATTATTCATCATCAATCAATCTGAAAAATGTCTTCATCTCCTCTGATCGAAGAACTCAATGCGGTGAAGAGAAAAAACATCTCCCTAGTCGTGGAGAAATTCAAGCTTTCCGACCAACTGGTCGCACTCAAGGAGAAAGTTGGTTATCTCTATCGACTGATGGAAAGGAAGCGCCAGAAGAAACGTTTCTACAAAAGAGAGTTGGCTGAACTCCAGCAAGTTAACCGCCAACTTCAAGAGGAGAAGGCAGACCTGGCTGAATCGGTAGGTCGCTCTACTGCCACCGCCGGCGAAGTTCCGATGCTTGCCGATCGCTCTGACAAATATCGCCGCCGCCTGCACGAAATAGAGTGTGAACTCTGGCGAGTTCGTCGAGTTCTGGCTTCAGACCGAAGATCTTCTCATAGCTAAACATCGTAGTTTCTTATTATTTTTTCAATGTTTTCCCTGCAATCTCCTGTAATCAAAGTCGCCAACCTTTTTCTTTGAAAAGGTGTAGGTAGCCGGTGCGAATTTCTCTAGTTTCTTTCTCAATACGTGCTCTGTTAATCCATCTTTAGTCATTCAAATCATGCACAATAATGTTAACTATTAAGCATTTTTACCTCTGAAGGGTCTGTATTTTAGTCCAGTCCAACACATTCATACATTCTTGCGGACCGACAGGTCAGGTCTGTCTGTATAAGCCCATTAGATGGCTCTTGACATTCAGATCAGGAGATCAAGCATGTTAACATAGACCCATACTTCATGTTGGATAAAGTCAAGGACAACTGTCTTTATCCAGTTTTGGCTTAACCATCATTTAGGTCAAGAAAATCTCAGGACATTCGTCCTTAGCTTTCTGGCTTACACTGACAATCAGGTCAGGAAAATTTCAGGACATCCGTCCTTAGCCGATCCCGGCTTATACTGACAATCAGGTCAGGAAAATTTCAGGACATCCGTCCTTAGCCCATCCTGGCTTATACTGACAATCAGGTCAGGCAAATTTCAGGACATCCGTCCGTAGACAATCCTGGCTTACATTGACAATCGGGTCAGGCAAATTTCAGGACATCCGTCCTTAGCCAATCCTGGCTTATACTGACAATCAGGTCAGGCAAATTTCAGGACATCCGTCCTTAGCCAATCCTGGCTTATACTGACAATCAGGTCAGGCAAATTTCAGGACATCCGTCCGTAGCCAATCCTGGCTTATACTGACAATCAGGTCAGGCAAATTTCAGGACATCCGTCCGTAGCCAATCCTGGCTTACCTGGGCTTTTTTGCGCGCCAAACTCAAATTTAGTTTCCCGCCTTTTCCAAGCCCTCTGTGCGCCAAGTTAAAGCAATTTCTCGCTTTTTCCTTCCCTATATAATGGTGTAAATTCTCGGTTTATTTCCCCTGCATAATGGCGTCTTCATCGTCTTCTAATGTCTTTTCCACTGAGGAGCATATCCGAATGCTTTATAAGAAGGGTCGTCTTAAGGAAGAAATCTCCGAACTGCAGGATCAGTTGCAAAAACGTACGGAGAAGCTGGCCGAGAGGAAATCGCAATATCGCCGCGAACGAGAACGCCTTCAGCAAATCATTCTCGACCTGAAGAGGGAGAACTCTGAACTGTACGTTGACTGGGACATTGCCGTGGAGATCTCGTACCGGTTTCGCGTCCGTGTTTTAGAACATGAGGACGAGATTCAACGGCTCCGTCAACTTCTCGCTTCTGCACCCCCCTCCTAAGGCTGTATTTTTACTTTTCCATGCTCGTGATTTGTGTCCCTGTAATTGCTAATGTTCTTGCGAAGATGTCTACTTGTACTTTTCTTATTTTTGTTGGAAGTTCTTTTAATTATCGATAAGCACATTCGTCAATATTTTGAATATGTCTCATTGGTTACTCCTGCCGTGGACTGCAAATTCAACTGTAAATTTATTCAATCAAACTAACATAAGGCTTTACAATTAGGTGTAAAAATTCTTTAAATTAACAACGTTCCAAACACGAGGGACTGTCATGCCATCCAGCCCTTCCAGCTTGTAAGCTCCTCCAGATAGGACCTGGATAATTCGGAAAGGTCCCTGCCATGCGGCATCCAATTTTCTCTTGGACTTCCCTAAATCAGATCTTCTTAAGATCAGGTCTCCAACCTGGAACTGTCTTTTCACAACAGATTTGTCATACATGGCCTTTACTCGCCCTTTGATATGGGCCATCCTTGTGGTAGCTCTGTCCCTTTTTTCCTCGACTAAATCCAGAGCGTCTTGCATCAAAGACTCGTTCTGCCTCTCGTCGAAGTTCTGAATTCGATGAGTCTCCATGCTAATTTCTGCAGGTATCACCGCGTTCATACCATAGACCAGGCTAAAAGGCGTTTCCCCGGTACTCTCCTTAGAGTTAGTTCTATAGGCCCATAAGACTGCGCTCAGCTCATCCACCCATTTGCCCCAAGTTTTTTCCAAACGAGTTTTGATCCCCTGGACCAATATGCGATTGGTGACCTCTACCTGTCCATTAGCTTGGGGATGGTAAACAGAGGTGAAGTGCTGATCAATTTTCATTTTCGAACACCATGCCCTGATTCTAGAGCCCATAAACTGTGTTCCATTATCTGAGACCAGAATTCTAGGGACGCCATACCTACATACCATGTGTTTCCATAAGAACTTCATAACTGCGTCTTCAGTAATTTTGGCCAAGGACTCCGCTTCTACCCATTTACTGAAATAATCGATTGCCACTATCAAGAACTTCTTTTAAAGCGGGGGCCACGGGAAAAGGACCAGCCAGATCTATTCCCCATTTGGCAAATGGGCAAGGGGAGCTCATTGTCGTGAGTTCCTCGACAGGCCTGTGTATTAGCGTTGAATTCTTCTGGCATTTTTCACATGCACGCACGAATTTTTCCGCTTCTTCTCGTAAATGTGGCCAGAAATACCCTGCACGTAAGATCTTACTTGACAAAGCTCTGGCACCCATGTGGTTACCAAAACATCCCTCATGGATTTCTCTAAGAACCAGAGCTCCTTCCGTTCGACTTAAGCATCATAAAAGGGGCTGACCGAATCCTCTTCTAAATAACTCTCCCTTAATCAGACAAAATCTAGCAGATCTAACTCGAACCTTTGCTGCCTCTCTTTTATCATTTGGCAAGGCTCCCTGTTCCAGGTATGTCTTTATGGGGAACGCCAATCATCTCTTTCCATAAATGAGCCTACCTGCTCTGTCCCGAATTCTCCGCCCACTTGTAACAAGGTAATCACCCTCTCTTGACAATCTAAATCCGAGCTGGCCACCTTCACCAGGAAGTCAGCCCGTCCATTTTCCTCTCTGGGAATCTGGAGGACTGTTAAATCTTTCATTTCCCTGGACCGCTCTCTGAATTTGGCCAAGTACCTCTGCATATGTTCCTCCCTCGTCTCAAATTCTCCGTTAATTTGTTTACAAACAAGTTGAGAATCAACCTTGGCACATACGTGATCCGCACCGAGGTCTTTCGCCATCTGAATACCTCTTAGAAGAGCTTCGTACTCTGCAGAATTATTATAGAATGTTGTATTTAACCGGATAGCAAACTCAGTAGGCACGCCTTCTGGATCAATCAGAACAATTCCTGCTCCACAACCCTGATTACAGACAGAGCCATCCGTAAAGATCGTCCATCTCTTTAGTTCTTCGGGAGGGCCAGTCATTTCTTGCATGAAATCTGCCAAGGCCTGAGCTTTAATCGATGTTCTGGTTTCAAAGCTGATATCAAATTCACTTAGCTCGATTATCCATCTGACCAGTCTTCCCGATGCCTCTGGCTTATCCATGACCGCCTTTAAAGGCAAATTCATTTGTACAATTATACTATGCGAAAGGAAATACAGACGTAATTTCCGGGCCGTTCCTATGAGGGCCAGTACTGCCCGTTCCACCTCTACGTACCTTACTTCGGCATCCTATAAGACCTTGCTCCAGTAATAGACTGGTTTCCTAATCTTCCCCTCTTCCCGCAGTAAGACAGAACTGACTGCCTGTTGCCCTACTGATAAGTACAAAATGAGGGGTTCTCCTCGGACAGGCTTTTTTAGCAAGGTCATGCTAGCCAAATGCTCCTTTAATGCGATAAATGCCTCCTCACACTCATCACTCCACTGAAATTTCGCTCTCTTCCTCAGAGCTTGAAAGAATGGTAAACTCCTTTCTGCAGACCTGGACACAAGTCTACTTAATGCGTTAATACGCCCCGCTAAGCATTGCATCTCCTTCACATTCCTAGGCGCCCGCATGTCCATAATTTCTCTGACCTTCTCGGGATTTGCCTCGATACCCTTCTCTGTGACCATGTAGCGCAGGAATTTTCCAGCTCTAACCCCGAATGCGCACTTCTTGGGATTAAGCTTCATCCTATACCGTCGCAGAGTATCAAAGGTTTCCTGCAGGTCTTCCACATGTGATGTTGCTTTCACGCTTTTGACCAGCATATCGTCCACGTAAACTTCCATGTTTCGCCCAAGTTGATTCTTAAACATCTTATCAACCAAACGTTGATAGGTGGCTCCTGCATTTTTCAAACCGAAATGCATCACAACATAGCAATACGTCCCCTTTGGGGTAATGAAGCTGACCCGCTTCCAATCATCTCTAGCCATTCTGATCTGGTGATACCCCTGGGATGCATCCATCATACTTAAGAGCTCACATCCAGCAGTAGAGTCGACGAGCTGGTCGATTCTAGGTAAAGGATAGTGATCTTTCGGGCAAGCACGATTGAGATCTATGAAATCGATACACATGCGCCAGTCCTCCTGAGTCTTGGGAACCAAGACAGCATTAGAAAGCCATTCAGGGAATTGTATTTCTTGGATGTGTTTAGCCTTTAACAGTTTTTCCACCTCAACTTCTATGACGGCCTCCTTCTCAGGGCCGAAATTACGTTTCTTTTGCTTTACTGGCTTGGCACCCAAGCTGATGTTGAGGTGATGCTCTGCCACTTCTGGGTCGATCCCTACCAGATCTTCTGGGGACCAAGCAAACACATCCGCGCTACTCCTCAATAGTGCCACTAGATCTGTTAAAGTTTCCAGACTGAGGGTTGTCCCTACTCGAAGGACCCGGCTCTCATCCCCTGGGATTATTTCGACCATCATCAGCCCTTCCTCTCTATTGTCCAGGTCTGTCCTTGGCGGATCTACTCTAGCCCTTTTGTTTTGTCTTTCTTCCTCCTCATTCCTCCTGATGCACTCTACGTAAGTCTTTCGTGAGGCATACTGGTCAACCCTGACCTCTCCCGTTCCGTCTTCCGTTGGAAACTTCATCATCATATGAAAGACGGATATAACAGCCTGGAACTGGCTCAAGGATGGTCGTCCCAACATGACATTATAAGAAGAAGGTGCATCCACCACCAAGAAACGCACCGTTCTTGTCACCCTATACGGCTCTTCTCCTAACGTCACGAGGAGCCTCACCGCTCCCAAGGGCTTCAGGGCTCCCCCCGCAAAACCAACTAGGGAGGTGGTGACCTCCTCCAACTCAAAGTTTATTTTTAACTGCCTAAAGCAATCATAAAATAAAATGTCGGCGGAACTCCCAGTATCCAAGAAAATTCTACGGACATTATAATTAGCAATGGTTGCAGTTATAACCAGAGCATCCATGTGAGGGGCTAGAATACCATCGCCTACTTCTGACCCGAAACAGATGTTAGGGGTAGAGTTCATTTGTCCCACGTCCCGTGATTTTCGAACTAGGTCTCGTGCAGCTCTGACATAATTGTGTTGTGTCCGCTTGGAATGCTCCTCAAATTCTCCTCCGGTAATCATTTGGATTTCTCCATGGATGACCTGGGTCTGATCAGATCTTCTCGCCTCAGTACGTACCCTATCTTGGCTGCCCCTATTCGTCAGGGACCGATCATAATTCTTCCTGCCAGACCTGGCTTCCTCTCTCCTTATCCGAACATACTCCTTTAAATTTCCAGCCTGAACTAGCCTCTCCAACTCATCCTTTAGATGGGTACACTGGTCAGTGTCGTGCCCATATTCGTTGTGGAAGCGACAGAAACGATCTGATTTTTCCTTCCTGGGCCTCTGCGAGTAGGTCTTTGGCCACTTCAGGTCTGGATGCTTCTCAATTGCCTGTAAGATTTCTCCCTGTGGGGTCGCCAAAGGAGTGTACTTATTAAAGCGGGGCCTCCCTCCAGACAGGTCTGGCCTAAGATTTTTTACAGCTCCTTTTTCCTCGCGATCATGCCTTTCCCTCTTCCTTTCTTCCTCATCTTTGATCTTCAAAGCTTCTTCAAGATGGATATACTTTTCCGCTCTCTCCAAGAGCTCCCCAAATTTCAGAGCTGGTTTCACCACCAGCGACTGAAAGAAATCCCCTCGTCTTAAACCTTGCGCTAGAGCATTCACCAACAGCTCTTCAAACGCAGAGGGCACTTCTAATTTAGCGGTTGTAAACCTGTTGATATAAGCACGGAGGCTCTCATTCTCTTTTTGCTTTAAACTGAAAAGTTCAAGCGGCATTTTCTGATATTTTCTGCAGCTCGTGAACTGGTATAAAAAGGCTGAGCTGAACTCGTCAAAATTGCTGATAGACCTCAGTGGCAGCTGACTAAACTAGAGCTGCGCTGATTTAGTAAAAGTCATCGGGAAGACCCGACACATGACAGCGTCCGAAAATTTATGTAGAGCTGTCGCGATCTCGAAGCGACTGAGATGGTCCCACGGGTCTGTAGTTCCATTGTACTCGAAGCCTAGGGAAAAATATGAAGTCGGCACATCATCTCGCATAACTTCCTCAGTGAACGGCGTACCCCTTCTCGCTGGAACCACACTACCAGTCGCCATTTTTCTCTTAAACTCCCTCACTTCTTTTTGAAAACTCTGCATCTGTGCAGCCAGACCTGGATTAGTTTGGCCTGAAGTCTCACTGTCAGAGGTGGAGAAGTGCTCTTCCCCATTATGTAAGGGAGCCCGATCCGCATGTTGTCCTCGTAATGGCTCCGTTCTCGCCACCGGGACAGTTCGCGCTGGTGGTGTGTTGGATGGCGGCGTCGCCATCTCCGCGAACTTCTTTTCTACCGCCGTCTCCACGGCTTTGCCGATCAGCTCCGAGAGCTGCAAAAGGAAGGATTCGTTAAATGAACCACTCGTGGCCGGCACAGATCTACTGAGCGGGGGCGGCGTAGCGCCTGGCGCGGTCCCTGTCGACGGCACTGTCTCTCCTGGCCCCATCGCCGATGTATCTGTCGACCTGGGCATCCCCCATGGCGCGGCGGAACTAGGGGTTCCACCGAGCTCACCCACCAAGTTCCGCCGTAAACCGTCTGAAGCCATGAAATAAACAGAAAATCTCACGTCTTAACTTGATGGCTTTCCCACAGACGGCGCTAATTGTTTCAGCCCAAAAGTGAACTACCCGAATAACACTTGAAAGCTCGAGAGCTTCCTGAACCTACACCACAAAAACGAGTTAGAAAGGACCACTTGTGGTTTTTCGGTGGAAACCTCTCCGATGCTTAAGTTAGTAAGCGTTTGAGGTGTTTTCCAGAAAATAAGAAGGAATGTTTCTTAGAGAATGACCTACCTCTCTCAACTTTGAAGCTGAGATATTTATATATTTTCCTAGTGGGGACCCCAGCCGGGATCCTAGGAGCACACTTCGCGAATCATGGGCCGTTACGTAACCAATTCTGACAAGTGGTCCCACTTGTCTCCTTATCGAGAGTCAGGAAAACAGGTCTTCCTCCTTTCTTTTCCGGTAGAGCGCTCCTTTAGCCCATGAAAAAAGGAGAGTTGTTCCCATCTTTCCTGGTATCCTATTTTCCCAACAGGTCTGGCCAGACCCTCAATTATGTCAAAGCCGCTCTTATTTTTCTTCGTACTACTCCAGATCTTCCGAATCAGATCTACCCCAAATTAGGTCTGACCAACTTATTACCCCATCAATGGATTGCTCACTTTTGGTGGTAGTGGATGGTGACATATGGCACTCACTTCTTTCGATAATACTACCCGCTCATTTATTTCCATTCGTCTCTCTTTTGATGCGAGTTCCTTAAAAATCTGACATAAGACGGCATTTCTTTGATCACGTCAAGAAGTGGAAGGTTTACGTTAACGATTCTCAGCATGTTATGTAGTTCCATGAATTTCTTGTTCTCCTTTGCTGGCTTAAGGAAATTTGGGAATGGCACTAGTTCATTTATGACTTGTTGTGGCTTGGGAACACTAGAATTGCCTTGTTTAATGATAGCATCCGATCGGATACCAGTACTAGTCTAGTCAGAGAAAGTTCCTGTCTTGTTGTCCGAACGGATGTTCTTCTCTGTCCGACCTCTCATCCGGTCGGATTCTTTACCCATCCGATCGGACAATTCTTTCTATTCTCGGTTCCAATAGAATTCTTCGCCCATTCGACCGGACAATTTTTTCAGTACTCTCATCTGGTCAGATTCTTGGTCTATCTGGTCGGATCTTTTGCACGTGCTTTCTTTTCTAGAGTTGGCACCCTTGGATTGAAAAATCCCGGTAAGCGAACCTGGAACATATAGATTTTTGGACTTATGGATGCCCTCTATTACCTCCTTTTTGCCGTTCGAAGGAGGCACGTCAACATTAGATTCGTTTTCTTTCAAACTTGGTTCGTTCTCAAAGTCTTTCTCCTCCAACTCCCTGATTCCATTATCAACCTTCTTCTCTCCCCTAAGTACATGTATCGCCATTCATTGTTCAGGTTGACTGGGCAATTTTCTGGGGTCGGATACACATTTTGCTAATGATGCGAAGATTTATCCCATCATCATTTCCAACTTATCCAATTGTTTCTTTGTAAGCTTATTTTCCTCCATGGTATGAGACTGCATAAGATTTCAATTTCCTGCCTCTGTCTCCATAGTCGTAACTCTTCCTCGGGATCTAGTGGATGTGGAACTTGTTGCTGTTGTTGTGAAGCTTGATATTATTGGTTGCCATAGTTATTTTGCCCTAGTGGAAAGCGATATTGATAATTCTCTTGGCCTTTATTCGGATATGGTTTATAGTTACCCAAGCCTCCTCGATTTCTGTTTGGGGGAGGTGGTGCCAAGTATTGAGGGTCCATTTTTTTAGGCACCGGTACGTAATTGGGACTCCCCGGGCCGTACCTGAGGTTCAGATGGTCTCAGAGACCTGGATTGTATGAGTTAGAGTAAGAGTTTTAGGTTTTAGTGAACTTTTGACCCGATTTATTATTAGGTTGGAAGTCTTGCATGGCGTTCGCCTCTTCGTCCATCTTCGTCAAACGTCACATCACACGCCTTGGCCCCATGTCCCAATGCTCCATAAATACCACATGTTTCGTGTGACGGTTGCGTCGCTTCCTTCCCTTGCGTCATCATGTTTATCAACATAGGGACTTATTTTGTGAGCTACTCCATCTTGATATTCTTCTCTTGAGAGATCGACACCTCGTGTACTTTGACTTTCCTCGTCCGTAAGCTTGTCTGCCATGATTTCTCACCCATGAGCTCAAATAGGTCTCATGCTTCCTTCGCGGTCAAGTCTCTGAAATCTCCGGCCTTTGCTTCCACTGGCTGCTTATATGTTGACGATTGCCCCTCATGAAAAAAATTGCTCACCATTTTTGCATTGTTGTTGTGATGCGAACATGCCTGTACGAGTCCTTTGTAGCACTCACACGCTTCGTGAAATGATTCTCCTTCCGTCTGCTCAAAATTGGTGATCTCTCTCCTTAGTTTCGCTGTCGTTTGGACCGAGTAGAATCTGCCCAAGAATTTCCTTCACACCATACCCCAATTATTTAGGGAGTTAGGTTGGAATGATAGAAGCCACTGCTTGGCTTTGTCCTTCAAACAGCTCGGAAAACACCTCATTCTAAGATGACCTTCATTTAGCCCAAACGGTGGAACCCCGTTCACCGTTGTGTAAAATTCTCGAATGAAATTGAGAGGGTCTTCGTTTGGCATGCTGTAGAAAGTTGGTAGCTGGTTGACGATGTTAGACTTTAAATTATAGTCTCTTTCCGCGGGGCTTAAGACTATCGCTGAGTTGTACGGACCAATAGTTAGGCACATGAGATCTCCTTGTCGGCGTTCGTTTGGATATCAAGGGCCTTGTCCTCCACCAAGATTTGCTCGTCCACCGAAATCTCTTTGTCCACTGTAACCCTCATAATTTTCAAAATACTGCTCATCCTCACAATATTGGTAGTTCTCATCGTCGTATTCATCATTTTGCCAAACTCGGTACGGTTGCTCTTCTTCCCTGTTTTGGAAATAATTCAGCTCTCACTCCTGATTCTTGAACTCATAATGATTTCGTTGGTTGTTTCAGGGCTGGGGCCCACCATTACCAACATGGTTATACTTGAACTCCTGATTTTCCCAAACATTGAAGGCTTGGGCCTCTTCTCGGTTCCGAAAGTGTTGTGGTGTTCGATTGATTTGAGGATTGTCGATTGCATCTTCCTCTATAATGACTCGGCGGTTGTTTTGGGGTTGGGGCCCCATGTTGTTTCCATCATCTAGGATTTTGGGTCCTCTTGGCTCCTCGTCTTGATTGTGCTCTTGGTTATCGATCAAAGGATACCTTTGCGGATCTTCGTTTTGGTTGTCATTTTGTTGGACTTGAGGGGGAGTACGGTTTTCATGTTCTCTTCCTCGACCCACGTCCGTTCCTCCCCGTCCTCCTCCAGTTCTTCAGCCGCCATAATGTGGAATATTCGACATAGTGGCCGGGATGGCTTCGGATGAACTCTCCTCGGCGGAAGGAAAGAGTTATCTTGGTCTCCTTACTCATTCGATGCTATTTATGAATGGGGTCAATTCACCTCTAAGGCTTCTTAGACCTTACATCAACAACAAACGACATCAACGCATCGAGTGGAAAACCGAAACAATTATACACGTATCAAACATAAAAAAAAAACATTAACACAAATAAGATTTGTCAAAACCTTTGCCACTCCCCGGCAACGGCGCCAAATTCTGAGTCGAAATCTTAGTTTCCTCTTTTCAAAATTAAAATCAAGTTAAACAATGCGCGTCTATGTTTTGAAAACAAGTTCGCCCGTAAGAGAACAGGGTCACTGTAGTTTGGCAAGTTAAACCGAGTCGATCCTCTCGAGGAGTGGGAATTCGGAATTGATGAAGTTTATCATAAGAAACACAAGTTCTAATACTAAACACACGAACAAGGGGGGTTTGATTTGAATGTTTTTAACAAACTAAACTTGAATATTAGCCTTGCAATGAGAATGTCAATCTCTTTGCAAGAACTCAACTATGAATTTATAAACGATTTGGAAACTTAACAAGAAGATTAAACTATGAATTGTTATTCCAGCATTTCATCGAACAAATGATAGGTATTAGCAAACTTTGATTCCAAAAAGATCAATATCCAAACAAATAACGAAACAAAATAATATCAATAGCAACTAATCAACTAACGTAACACAAGTGTAAAACTAATTAAGCAATCTCATGTTTCAAAATAAACACTTATCATTCATGCATTTGATCGAACATTTGGAGTTCATTAACCAACTATAAATATAATAAGATCGAACATTAAACTAACGACAAAACCTTAATGAGAGAGATTAATAAATTAACCAACACAATGCTTATCATAGAAAAAAATTATTCATAGGAAATTCAGAAACAATGATCCAATACTCAATTCCAAACCAGAATTACTCCTTAAAAAACTCAAACCACAAAGTAAATATAGAGTTTAGAGATTACTAAATTCAAACAAAAGTACGAGCAATTAGAGAAGTGAAAACTATACTATCTCCAGCGATTTCGGAGAAGAGATACTCAATGCAATGAATCTGGAAGCTTGTCACCAACTCCCGATTCCCACGATGAAAGATTAATACTTGAAACGATCGAACGTATATATTATTTTCCGTAAGGGCTCTATCGAATTATTATCTAAACCGAGTGCAAGAGAGAGATGTGTCGAATCTCTCCCGGTAGGGTTTGTTCTTCTTCCTGACATTTTCTCCCTTTTTAAACTCCAAAAACCCGTTCGTAACTGAAAGATCTTTCCAAATCCAAGTTTGTAATGCTTGCATTGGGTCGGATGATCAGAAGGATCCGATCGGACAGAAGTTTCTGTCAGCCAATCCAGTTTAATGTCATATTCCATCTGACTGGATGTTATTCCAGTAGGTTTGTCCGGCAGGTCATCCGATCGGTGCGAGTTTAGGGGGTTGATCCAGTTGGATGTCAGATCCATCCGAACGGATAAGTGTCCTTGTGGCTACTTTTGGGCGTTGACTTCCTCGTCCTTGTCTCCAGGGCTCGTCAAACACTTTAGCTGAATGAGAAAGCACGAGAATTATCTCAAAAGGACAAATTATCTATCGATAAGTTGGAAAGTTAAGTAAAAAGCCAAAGAATGCAAAATTATGCAAAAAAGCCTAATCTTAACCCGATAAAGATAACAAAAATACTCAAACATGAACCAGAATATATGCAAAAATCATTACAAACACGTACGAATCACTGATCAGCTCGCCAAAATGGCAGGAACACTGGGTACTTGTGATACAAGAAAGATCACGTTGATAGAGTTAAATCATAGAAGTATAGAAAAAGGTAAAGAGGTTATGGAGATTGATGGTAAGGAAGATTGGCGAACACCAATTCAGGAGACCCTCGATAAGTTGGTCACAGGTGTAACACAATTATCAATTAAGGAAGCCAGGACAGCAGCACGCTTCTATTTGATGAATGGGGATTTGTATAAGAGGTCACGTTTTGGGCCTTATTTAAAATGCTTGGCGATAGAAGAAGGGATGGAAGTATTGCGAGAAATACATGAAGGTTATTGTGGCGATCATGTGAAGAGCAGGGCACTGGTGGGAATAACTTTGCGAGCTGGTTTCTTTTGACCAGGAATAAAGGTTATGGCGGGCAAGCTTGTTATGACTTACAAGAAATCTAAGATGCACGTGCCTGTGATCCATGTGCCTGTGGAAGATATGATGGTGATGAGTTCGCTCTGCCCCTTTGCGCAACGGGGGATTGATATTGTGGGGTCTTTTCCACTAACGCACGGCAGCAAAAAATACTTAGTGGTAGCGGTGGACTACTTCAAAAATTGGTTGGAGGTCGAGGCTGTGACAGGCATAGGCGAGCAGAATATCATTGATTTTATTTTTAATAGTATTCTTTGTAGGTATGGAGGTCTGCGAGTGCTAGTCTCAGACAATGGAACCCAGTTTAATGGACATGTGATTCAAGAATGGTGCAAGCAGATGGGGATGAAGCAACAATTTGCTTCTGTGGTGCATCCTCACGCAAACAGACAGGTCGAAGTTACTAATTGCATCATTGTGCAGGGAATTAAATTACGGTTGGAAAAAGCAGGGGGACATTGACTTGAAGATCTCGCATCTATCTTATGGTCTTATCAAACAACCCTGCGAACTACTACAAGTGAATCACCTTTTGGCCTTATTTATGGCATGAAGGTCGTTATCCCAGTAGAGATAGTGTGAGGGTCACAATGATTATCAACATTAAATGTGGAGCAAAATGAGCGATTAGCTAGAGGAGCCATTGAAGTAATTGAGGAAATACGTGATAAGGCCGCAACTCGCGTGGAGAGATACAAGCAACGAATTCAAAGGGCCTTTAATAAAAAGTAAAATTAAGATACTTTCAGGTCGGCGATCTCATCTGCTGGACGCGGGCTGATGCGATCTACACAGTAAAGAAATTGGGTCCAAACTGGATAGGACCATTCAAGATCATCAAAGAATTTCAAGGAAGAGCATATGTGCTCGAAGATGCAAAAGGAAAAGCTTTACCGAGAAGCTGGAATATTTGCCACTTGAAAAAGTACTACGCCTAGCTCTCCGGACAAAAGACTCGTGCTAGAGACAACTCTATCTTTACTTATTGCTATTATAAACCGACACTCCCTTAGGTTTGTGGTGAACTCTCACTTTTGTCACACTTTTTACCCGTTACGGGCTGATTCTATGAGTAAAGGGTTTCTTTTTGGCATTCTATGGATTCTCACAGTTTATGAGTATGATGAGATCCCGATGCTTTTACTAGGTCGACGATAGGAATTATGGAGGGTTTTTTTTATGGGAACATGTTTGATTTACATGTTCACACATATCCTTGGATATGTTTGATTTACATATTCTGGGTGTTCTCGAATATGTTTTATTTACATAATATGGGATATTTTATGATGATACATGTTTGATTTACATGTTTTTTCTTAGTTTTCATGTTTAATTTATGTGTGTTGTGTCTTGTCTTATGTGATTTAAGTCTTATATGGTTCTAATTGGTTCCGTGTGAGTTATTTGGTCTTATCTGACTTGTTTTGGCTTGCTTGATATCTTGTGTATTCTTGAGTGTGTTTGACTTACATATTCTGGGATGTATTGGAAAGGAAATATGTTTGATTTACATATTTTCTTTTGAATATGAGCATGTTTGATTTACATGTTACTCATGCACGTTTGATTTACATGCTATTTTTTGCGATATGATATATTTATGGGAACATTGACAACAGGTTGTTTCTACTACGATACCTTGGGGGACTAAGTAGAATCTTGGTCTTCTTTGGTTTACTCTCAGTATGAGTTGGTAACCTAACTATTCTTGGTTTGCATTAATCATGAGTGGAGTATAGATTTGTTATGAAGTTGGGATGATTTGCTATAACCATCTTGTGGCAGATTGTGCGCAATAAAATTCAAGCAATAGAGAAATACTAAGTTATGATTATTCATACATTGTTAGAAACCAGGAAGGAACAAACATTAAAATTATAGAGAGTCAAATGAGTTAAGAAGGGTTGCATTCAGTCAGCAGGTCATCTAGTGAGGCTTCAAGCTGGGCGGCAAGTCCAGCTCTTAGAATGGAAATGCCCTTGCAAGGTATCCACCATTTGGCTACCGCGAGCTAGCTTTTATCGCCCTTCCAAATGGTAAAAGGAGGGAGCTCTTTTGATATGGTCTTCACATCCGGTTCAAACTGGATATTAATTGTAGCGAGCTGATCCTTTATGCGTTCTGCAGTATAATGGACCCATTCGAGATCTCCCCGCCCCATTTTGCCTATACAGAGGGATGTGTTCTTGTAAACATTCATCAATTCCTCCCTGTATGCATCCACGGACTTTTTGCCCACTTCGCTTTGCAGGAACATGCGACGACCTTTAGTTAGCCCCTCCTTTCGGCCATCAGCAACTCATTGCTCACGAGCTATGTAGATTGCATCTCCCATTTGCTTTTAGTTTCGTCAAAGATGTCCTTCCAATTCCATCATGCGACCTCCCAGACAAGTAGCCTCATCCCTCATGGTTTCTAGCTGACTCTTGGCAACGTGGAATTCTTCTTCTCGATTTTCGAGCTTGCGACGTGACTCATCTATCTCTCCTTGTGTTAAAGATAGTTGTTGTGTTTGCTTCTCCACCTGAGCTGTTAGCTCGTCGCAGGTTTTCTGTAACTCACCCTCGGGAGTTACTTCCAGTAATTGGCTTGATAGGGAAGTCACCAAAGAATCCAGTTGTCACATGGGAAATAGTCAAAGAAGGTTATAAGTCAGGCATGTTATGATATACTATAATACATTGTTCGAAGATATTAAGTTACATGGGTCGTTATGCATTTGTGGATAAGTGACTTAATCGGATTGCCGTCCTTGCATTTAGCCACGCTTTTCTCCGAGTCTAGCGAGCTAGAAGCAGATGTCCTCTGAAGACGACGACGTTTCATGACTGGAGGAGTATTTTTCACAGGAGTTCTTTCACTAGATATACTCTTAACTTTATCTTTTTTCGACACGGCTAGTTGTGATCTCAAGTTTTCAGAATCAGCTTGTTCTTCCGGGTCGGCAAGCCCCTCTTGTCCGATTTTTACTGCCATAGCCTGATCCAACTCTTTGTCTACATTAAAGACAGTAGTAGGTCGTGATGCCGATATCACCGCTGGGCTGGCCTCGGGCTGAACAACAGCAACTTCATCCGAACTCAAAGATAAACAGCTAGCAATGAGGTTATATGTGTAAGAAATCGAGTATGTTAGGTTTGCTTTTGTTGTAAAATCAGGTAAAGAATATTTTGTAGAGTTGGGGAACTTACCGAATTCAGATCTGGTTAGCTCTGTATGTTGATGGCTAAGACCTATAAATCTGAGAATAGCCTCTGAATTTGTGAGCCTCATCAGATTAAGGGTTTTTACTCTATTCGTCATGGAGATTACTGTACTGCTGGAAAAGAGAGGGTTGGTATTGTGCAGAAGGGATCGAGTCTTGTTTAGGAGTTGAATCCTGCCACTCGGTATAAAATGGCCAGGCTTCGGAGTTGTAGATAAAGAAGAAGTTAACTTTCCAATCATGGACTTTTGCTAAAGGACTTACCAAAAAACGTTTCTTATGGCGTGAAGAAAGGTAGAAGGAACCTTTTTGGTTCTTTATTCGAAAGAGAAAATAGAAAAAATCTACGTTAGGTTCTACGCTATAGTGGCTGCAAAGAATTATATATCCGACCAAGAATCTAATGAAATTAGGAGTCAATTTCAAAATTGTGACTTTATATATTATAGGCATGGCTATTAAAAAGGGATGTACAGGGAAGCTGAGGCCCGGTTTTAGGCGTTCATCAAACAGGACTATATGATACGAAGGGGGTTTTGCTAGATTATTTTGGAGGATATTAGGAAAAACCACCTCATTTTAAGGGAACTTTGATCGATTCAGTGTCTGATGGTAGGTTTGGGTTTGAAGTGTAAGAATTTGGTGAATGGAAGAAGAAGTTGTGTTCATCATCAATTAATATTACATAAAAGAAATAAAGATTATACTCAACAACACAACAATCACAAGAATCGATAGTAAAATTATAATAATTACTATCAGAATAAGAGATTGGGGACTTACCCATAGTGTTGAACGGTGAATTTGGTGCGGTTTTGATGATGCCTGATGATTTTTGCAGAACTTCGAAGCTTTTGAAGATAAAAATTGAGTATTATTGATATTTTTTGTGTAAAGTGAGGACAAATGAAGGTGAAGGGGTATTTTGGGTGTTGGGCGGCGTAAAGAGCTGAAAGGACGGAAAGAGTATTTGAAAGGCAAGAAAGTTGGTAGGGTTTATTGTGGGCCTTTCATTTCTGGGCCCACGAGATTAAATATATTACGAGGAAACAGGCTATTAACGTGTGTCCAACATGGTTGAGAGATGCATTTAATAATCTTAATTAGGATGTGATGGCTACATTCTACTTGATTTCTTACCTCAACCAACCAGAATGTGGGGGACTAGATGATATGACATAAAATATTCACGTCGGCAGACATGTAGGAAATTAGGTAATTTCAATAAGCGACCTCATTTTCTAGATGGTGCAATCTTTCTAGGAGGTGGGCGAGTTGTCCTTGAGGATAGAGACCTCTCATATAGGAGTGGCTAGCTCTTATGTGAGGTGTCTAGCTCTTATGTTACAAGTACTATTATACCAGCTCGGCACTGAGTGGTAGCTCGGTGTTGAGGGTTGGGCCTCGTGATCTCTAGGTCTTATCAGGCTAATGCAAGCTATCTTATGGGGTTCCGGTGGACTAAGCCCATGAATAGGCCTTTTAGCCCATGGTTAATATAGTAACTCCACGAGAGTTTTTATATCTTTGCTAACTTAAAATACAGGAGGAGTCCTAATTCTAAGTCGGTTGCACTATTTTATGGTATTTTGGTTATAGTAGGAGACAAAAACCCTAAATTGGGGAACATGTCTCTTATCTATATAAAGAAGACTCAGGCCTCGTTCTTTTCTCTAAGTTTATTTCATATCCTACGTTTTTAAGTTCACGCAAATCTTGAAATCTCATCTCTCTCTTAAGCCCTAATCTAACTTAGGCATTGGAGGGCCTACGCCAGGGCGGTCCACCTTCTTGGCTTGGGTTTTATTTTGCTGGATCTATCAGGTCGCTAGAAGTTTCTTGGAGATCAATTAGGTCGCTGCTTGGCTATTCGATGTTATTCAGGTCGCTGACTTCATATTTAAGGTCAATACCCCATATTAAACTATCTCTTACATACTCCTGCCTTAACTAATAATCTCATAAGTGTAGCAAAATTTGCTCAAGACAATCAAGTATTCTTTGAATCTCATCCTTTTGTGTGTATTGTGAAGGATCTATCCACAAAGGAACACTACTCCAAGGGAAACTAAAAGATGGTCTCTATAGTTTTCACCTTGAACAACATAAATCAGCCTCTACCACATATTCTAAGCCTCACAAGTCCAGTCTACAACTGAGCAACCTTCTGCTCTTTCAGCAAGAATAATTAAGGGTCCAGATTTAGCCGTTTAGCACTCTAGGTTGGGTCACCCCTCTCTTTATGTTGTTAAGAGGGCACTCAAATATTGTAATATTCACTTTGTTGACAATAAAGCTGATTCCTTATGTTTTATTTGCCTTGAAGCTAAAGCACACAAATTACCTTTCCTAACAGTGTTACTGCTCATGATCACCCTTTTCATCTTATACATAGTGATCTTTGGGGAAGAACTCATGGTTTTTCTCACTCAGGGTTTAGATATTATGTGAGTTTTGTTGATCACTTCACCAGGTTCACATTGTTCTATCTTTTGAAAAAAAATCCGATACTATATCTGCTTTTCTGCACTTTAAGGCATTGGTTGAGAATCAATTTAACCGTAAGATTAAGATATTACAAACTGAAGGTGGGGGTGGATTTCTAGCTTTGAGACCTGTTCTTGCTCAATATGGGATCGCACACAGAGTTTCATGTCCTTATACTCCACAACAGAATGAGTTAGCTGAAAGAAAGCATAGTAGGACTTTATCTTGTTTACCAGTCCAAGATTCCACTCTTATACTGGAATGAATCTTTCACAAGTGATGTGTTTCTCATTAACGGGTTGCCTAGCAAAGTTTTGGACTATAAAACTCCCTTAGGGATTCTGACTGATCAAAAACCTGACTATCATTTACTGAAATCTTTTGGATGTCTTTGTTATCCATTGCTTAGGCCCTATAATACTCACAAACTTGAACCAAGGAGTGTTCTTGCAGTCTTTTTAGGTTATAGTCCATAGCATAAGGGTTTTAAGATTATGTTGCCTTCAAAAAGAATAATCATTACAAGACATGTACTCTTTGAAGATTCTACATTCCCCTTTCACAAAAATGGTGATCTACCACCTTCTGTTCCTGTAATATCTACTCCTATAGCCCCTCTACTCACTGTCTCACATATTCCTCCTGTGCCAGAACCTACATCTCTTACTTCTCCTCCTCATACACTATCACACCACTTACCTGTGTTAAACACATCCCCTACATCCTCCACACCCTCAGTTTCCTCAACCTCATCCATTCCAGGGGGCACTATTACCATAGATTTACCAATTGAGAATGTTCATCGTACTTCATCTACTGTTAATTCTAATGTCTCAAATCAGGTTGCAGGTAACATTAGATGATCAGCATTTCAAAAGCTGGAATCCACAAACCCAAGGATCTACTTGCTACAGGTTTAGAGGCTACTGAGCCTCACTCTGCTCATGAGGCTTTTAACATCTCATCTTAGAAAATGGACATGCAGGATGAATTTCAAGCCTTGATAAGGAACAAAATATGGAGTCTGGTGCCTGCCCCTCCTAACAGGATAATTATAGGGTGTAAGTGGGGTTTTAAACTCAAAAAGAATCCCAATGGTGACATCATTAGGGATAAATCAAGACTTGTTGCTAAAGGCTATTACACTGAAACTTTCAGCTCTGTAATTAAGCCAGGAAAAACAAGGATCATCCTTTCCCTTGCCTCAACCTTTGGTTGGACCATTAGACAGATTTATGTGGACAATGCCTTTCTCAACGGAGATATTGATACTGAGCTTTATATGGAGCAGCCTATTGGCTTTGAGGTGATCTCTAGTCCCCCAGTGGTTTGTAAACTGCATAAATCCTTATATGGCCTTAAGTAATCTTCAAGAGCCTAGTTTAGAAAGTTTGGTGCTTCTTTGATCCAATTGGGATTTCATGTGTCTCAGGCTGATACATCACTTTAGGGAAAATGAACTTTTTCGTCCTGTAAGTTGGCCTACTTTGCAATTTAGTCCTTTTTTTGGCATGTTTTCGATTTTGTCCGGTTTCATTTAAAATATCTACAATTTAATCCGATTATCGCCAGAAAAACACAATTTTACCGGACTTTGCTGATTAGGCGCCGACTTGTGCTGAGTTGTCTTCAATTTGGGGGAAATTCGACCATGTGGAAATGAATTAAAAGAAAGAAGAAATGGAGTATAAATACGACGCCGTCTAGGTCTTCGGCCATGTGCTGAATCGGTTTCCAACAGTCTTCTAGGGCTTTGGCCAGATCTAGCATTTCTGAGTTTTTAGAAGATGAAGTTTCTGAAGAGGAGGACAACGTCATCTGGTACACCGCCGCGTACTCCGACTAACCATGGGAGTCCGATCTCTGAAGCTGAGAAAGCTTCGGATATGGCCATGGTGGATCTGAAGACTATTGCCGAATGTATGATTGCCTCTGGTTATGGAAAAGAGTTGGTCAATATTTACAAACTCATCAGAAAATCGATAATTGATGAGACTTTGTACTCTTTAGGGGTTGAAAAGTTGACCCACTCTCAGATGCAGAAAATGGAGTGGAAGGTTCTGGAAGCGAAAATAAAGAGCTGGCTCCATGCGGTTATAATCGCAGTAAAAAAACTTTTCAATGGCGAAAGGATTCTATGCACGTCGTTTTCTCCTTCTAGGAGAAGATTGCGGAGTCGTGTTTTATAGAGATTTCTAGATATGCTACTGTGAGTTTGTTCAGCTTCCTCGAGAATTTTGGGAAGAGCAAGAAGATTCTGTTGCCGGAGAAAATGTTCCGCGCGCTTGATATGTACGACGCCATCTCCGAATTGTGGCCGAAGATTGAAGTGGTGTTTTCTCATGTGTCGTTGTCGGCGATCAGATCGGAGGCGATGGCGGCGATGGTGAAACTCGGGGAGGCGGTGAGGATCATGTTGACCGAGTTTGAGGCGGCGATTCAGAAGGACACCTCGAAGGCACCCTCCTGCGGCGGCGTCCACCCTCTCACTAGCTACGTGATGAATTTCCTCGTGTTCCTCGGCGTCCACCTCCTATGCTGTTGACATAAAATATTTTTTTTCTTTTAATTCATTGCCACATGGTCGAATTTCCCCCAAATTGAAGATAACTCAGCACAAGCCGGCGCCTAATCAGCAAAGTCCGATAAAATTTAGTTTTCCCGGCAATAATCGAACTAAATTGCAGATATTTTAAAGGAAACCGGACGAAATCGAAAACAGGCTAAAAAAAGGACTAAATTTCAAAGTAGGCCAACTTACAGGACGAAAAAGTTCATTTTCCCCATCACTTTATATAAAGCATTATAATTCAGCATGTTACTTGTCATGGCTTATGTGGATGACATAATCATAACAGGCAGCCACAGCAAAGTAACTGACCAATTGGTTGTACAACTCAAGTCTCACTTTTCAATCAAGGATCTTGGCCCTCTCAATTATTTTCTTGGAATTCAGGTTTCTCAAATCTGTGATGGATTATTCCTCAACCAAAAATAGTATGCTGTTGAGATTCTCAATAGTGCTGGTATGAAAGGGGAAAACAGTCTCTCTACCCCCATGGTTTCTCATCCACCACTATCTAAGCATTGTTGTAACCCATTCTGAATGGACACCAATATAGAGAGATAGTTGGAGCTCTTCAATACCTCACTATGACCAGACCTGACATTTATTATGTAATGAACAAAGTGAGTCAGTTTATGCAGTCACCTCTTGATCTACATTGGAAGGCTGTGAAAAGGATATTGAGATATATTTCAAGAACAATGGATTATGAATTTAAGTTAACAAGATGCAACAACTTCAGGATCACAACCTTCTCAGATGCTGACTGGGCTTCTGATGTGGATGATAGGAGATCAACCTCTGGGCTTTGTGTTTTTCTAGGAAATAACCTCATCTCCTTGAAATCAAAATTATGGCCTATTGTTTCATGATCAAGCAGAAAGGCTGAGTACAGGAGGCTTGCATTAGTGAATTGTGAAGTGATGTGGCTGCATTCACTCTTCAAAGAGTTTAGGGTACATTTGATTAGACCTAATAAAGTTTGGGTAGATAGCCAAGGTGCAATTGCTCTAGCTTGAAATCCTGTCCACCATTCAAGAACCAAACATCTAGAATTGGATCTTCATTTCATCAGAGAAAAGGTCATGAGCAGAGTTATCTCAGTTAGACATGTGCCATCAATAGATCAAAGAGCAGATATATTCATAAAGCTTTGTCTGGACATATCTATGCAAGAATGAGAAATAATTTGAATGTTGGTTCTGAAGGGAGCATAGAATTGAGGGGGCATGATAAACAATAAAGAGGTGTCAGCAGCAGATTCCCCTGAGCTAGAAGACAAAGACAGCAAGGCGGGTGCGTGAGAGTGCTACCATGCACCAGCAGTAGAGGATTGCTTGCAACGGTCACAAGGAACGAGCAGCTGGAACTCTTATCCACTTGTACAGATGATGACAACTGTGTCTGTTCTAGATAGTTCCATAATTCTTATATAAATAAACACATGGTGATGTTAATTGTGATCAATAGAAATCATTCGGTTTATGAGCACATCTTTCTAACCCTATCAAGAATGGTTTTCTGCTTTTTATGTCTCTTTGTTGAATTTCTTTTTAGCGAGTTATCATAAAAAGACATATGAATATCACTTTTTAGCATTGAAGCAGTCAGTGATGTGACCAAAAAGATTGGTTCACCAAAAAAAAAAAAGAATGCTGACCTCAAATATGTGCCATATGACCTGATAGCCCTACACAAAGCTCCTGGCGATCTGATCAACCTACAAAACAGAACCCAAGCCGGACAGCCCCGACATAGGCCCTCTGATGCTTAAGTCAAATATTGTTTGAGAGAGATATGTGAGAGTTCAAAACGTAGGATACAAAATCCACTTAGAGAGAAAAGTGAGGCCTGGGTCCTCTTTATATAGATAAGAGACGTGTTCCCAATCTCGGTTTCCCGTCTCCTATTAAAACTATAATACCATAAATAGTGACCGACTTAGAATTAGGATTTCTCCTGTATGCTAAGTTACCATAAATATTAGAACTCCCGCTAAATTATCGTAATGACCTTGAGCCAACAACCACACCATGACCTTTTAGTCTGCTGGGACTACATACCATAATCCATATCACACAAACAGGGCCCAAGACCATACTAACCATAAAGCCCAGCGCCCAATACTAATCTAGCACTTAGTACCGAGCTGCCATAATATTATTTCCTTGATAAGAGCTCGCCGCTCTCACATAAGAGCTCGCTGCTCCTATACGAGAGCTCTCCACTCCCAAGACAGCTCGCCCCCTATAATAAGATTGCTCCTTTTAAAGGGGAGGTCACCTCACAAATTCCCATAAACCTGCATATTTGCCGACCTGGATATTTGATGTCGTATCCGTGGGAATGACACAATATAGCAGTACAAGTCATCATAAAGTTAGAATACATTAACGAAGTTGTGGATTCAACATAACCTAGCAACATAATGTAAATAAATATCAATCATCTTAGAGAAGTCTGTGGACTTTGCTACTTCTCATTTAAATTTTTTATATTATTTTAACACTATAATAGTGTATTTTAACATTGTTCATCGTGCTTCCCATTGTATATTGTTGTTCTACTGAAATTAATGTCTTCTTAGGTATGGAAGAAGAGTGTATACTATAACATAGAAATTGTTGTAATTAATAATTGTAATAATTATATATTATGTGAATGACCTTCCTACCCCTAAACCCTAATCTTGTACCTATAAAATGGACTCTAGTCCTCATAATAAAACACACAGTTTGATCACTCTCTTCTCTTATTCTCTCACTTTCCTCCCTTTTCCTCTCTCTTTTACAATACGTTATCAGCACGAATCTCTAAGCAATTGAGATTGATCGAAAAATTATAGCTTTCAAACCAAACCTTCATAAATCAAAATAATAGAAAACTTACTGCGTGATAATTTTCTGCGCAAAAAATTTGCAAAACTGATGTATGCAGTTTTAACTGTTGGATCGCTTTTAAATTTTTACAATATGTTTAAGACTTATTGATTTACGATCTGAACGGTGGAGATCTTATTTAGATCCAAATATAGTTCAGTAATGAATTTTGAACAAAACAGTTTTTTGTTCATAGAATCGTCGGTACATATTTTTTCAAAAGACGATTTCACAGAATCTAACCGTTGGATCGCTTTCAGTTTTCTATAATCTGTTCAAGACTTATCGAATTACGATCTGAACGGTGGAGATCTTATTTTGGTCCATATGTAGTTCAATAATGAATTTTGAACGAAACAATTTTCCTTTTCATATAATCGTCGGTGCATATTTTTCCAAAAGACGATTTCACACAATCTAACCGTTGGATCAAGTTGATATTTGTGTATATTGTTTAAGACATATAAAGGTTAATTCTGAATTGTGAAGATCGGTTTTATTTATTTCTATCATTACCAAAAGGTCATGGATCTAAAGTTGTTTCCTGAAGAAACGCTATGAGAAATCGATTTCTTCCACCGTCATTATATTATTGTAGTTTGTGGAGAAATACAACTATATCTCAATATATTCTTTGAATATTATGTATTCCTGAAGAATACTATGAGATCTACAATTGCTCGTCGATATATTATTGTAGTTTGTGGAGAAATACAACCATATATCAATATATTCTATTTGAATATTATGTATTCTTGAAGAATACTATGGGATCTACAATTGCTCATTACAACTATAGTCAATATGGGATCTATAATTGCTCTTGAAGAAGCAATTTCTTTATCTAATTATTATCTTACTTTTCTATTTTTTTGTCATGTGTTTTAATTATATCAATTCAAGTTGCTTCTCCTGAAGTAGAACAACTATATATTATTCCGAAAGAATATATGTATTTCATGTGATAA
Organism: Phtheirospermum japonicum; assembly: GCA_014905375.1. Classification (NCBI taxonomy): domain Eukaryota; kingdom Viridiplantae; phylum Streptophyta; class Magnoliopsida; order Lamiales; family Orobanchaceae; genus Phtheirospermum; species Phtheirospermum japonicum. Next base: position 194,885 of record BMAC01000033.1, on the reverse strand, counting down.
TTCAATATTCCTGAAGAATATATATTTTTTTTAAGAACCATTCATACTTGTACTTCAATTATATCATAATTCAATATTTCTGAAGAATATAATTTTTTTTAAATCTAAATTAAATTATTGAGATCTTGAAGTATCGCATGTTATGATATATGATACTTATTCCTGAAGAAATTTTAATATTTATGTCTTGTTGACGTTATAGTTCTAGCTCAAATATTTTTTTTCATGAGATTACCTTTATTTTCTTTCGGGCACTTGATGAGGGAGAGCTTGTCCACAATTTCATCAAACAGTTTTGAGGATCTAGCCACCGGCACATATTTTTCACGAGGAGACTATCCAATTAAGGTACATATTCCCTCTTTTGATATAGATGTTAATACAAATGTATGTGTTTCAATTATGAATTTGTTCTTGTTCATATAGTGTTTTTAATGAATTATATCTTTTATTAAAAAAAAAAGGCGGATACAAATAAATAATTATCTTGATACTTTATCATGTATTTACATTCATGACATTAGAAGTTTTATCCTGTTGAATTGATAATCACGGGCAAGCATGAAGCATAATCTATGTAGTTTATGCATTTTTATTTTGAGACTTGAAATTTTTACCCTATTTTTCTTGGAATACATTGCATAGTTGTCAATGTGCATTATGTGGTAATTATAGTACTTCTTGTGATGTGATTTTTGTTAAGAGGAGATGCATCCCAAATATTATAGTTAATATGATTCTAATGGGATCTACTTATTAATATGAATTTAGAGTATTCATTTGGTTCAATTTTTGTTATTGTCAATTATTTAAATGACACAATTTATATGCAAGCATGATAGATCTGAAATAACAAGCTGTTGTTTTCTTTCTTGATAAAACATGTAATCATGTATATTTGCGCACTGTATGAGATTTATTTTCAACTCATATTTATCGTAGTATTTTTGAGAAATATGATTTCACAATTCATAATAATGTTGAAGATTATTAAAATATAAATTATGGTTTCTGAATAAATGTGATGGTATATTGTAATTTTTCAGTTGAGTATGATATTTTCATGAAGAAAATTATAAGATATATAATTCATATCTTTATGATGAAAAATAATATATAGTATTCCAGAAGAATATTAACAATGCTCTTGAAGAAACATTTTTATTATATGTTTTATTTAATTATCAAAAGCATTATTTACATGTCGTTGTTATATTATTTACATTATGATTAAGTTATTGTTCTTGAAGTAGCACAACTAATAATAATATTTCTTACGAATATTATATGCCCCTGAAAATCATTTATATATTTATTTGCCAATTTTATATTCCTGAAGAATAATGATATATTGCTCCTGAAGTAGTGAAATATTTATATATGTCAAATATTCAACTGAATACTTCTTGCTTTTGAAAAATGACACTTTGTCATATGCAATATTAGAAACCAAGTATACTCACGAAGGAGTAACACATCAAATCAATCATTACTACTTGATAATGCCCCGAAGAGCATATTTCTTATACAATTGATATGATTTAGAATATTATTTTAATCAGTTGAGTAGAGTGGTTAGAAAGTAAAGATAATCCTCAAAAAAAGATATGAGAGGTCCAAGGTTTGAACCCTTTTCAACACCATTATAAATGGTTAGTGATACCACTTGAGTTACAAACTCGTGATGATATAATTTGGAATATAAATCAACCAGAAGTTTGATTTTTACTTGAAATATTCATAAGAACTTGAGATAATTTATTATCGAATTAATTTGTACTATAAACTAGTACTAACTCAAATATTTCTATATTGACCTGAAAGTTCAATAAAAGCTCTAAAGGAGTTAGAAATTACTTTTTCATTTTGAACCCGAAGTTCAGTATTTTCATGATTTGGCATGACTGGTATGACCATCCCAGTTTATTAATTTATGAAGAGTATGAAGACACTTATATTTATTTTTAAAGCTACATGTTCTCAAAAAAATCAACCATTAAATTATTACCAGTTTAATTAGAATTAGGTTCCAATAATATTCATATTTTATATTATGGGGTGAGGTCTTTTGGGCCCATTCACCCTCAATGTTGACTTCTAGATATTTGTATCCACTAGAAGATTGCATGTGTTACTATCTCATAACAAGAAGTTTATGAGAATACAAAGTACCTTATGTATCTAATAAATACACATATCATTTTCTAGTAAATTTAATTGCAAAATTTATTGATGATTTATATTTCTTGACTATGGTTGGCAAAAGCAATTGATATGCCTTATGACATTTGTTATATCATTTGATAAGAACAATTTTTGTAATTATGTGAAAAGGATATTTCACAAGTATGGCAAATATGAAAATATATGTGAAACCCCTGTCTATGGCTTATAGTCAGAAGCCTCCATCAAAATTTAAAAAAGTGCGATATTTGTAATCGCCCCACCACATGTCATGATGGATAGCGAATGCTAAGAACATATCAAATAAAGATACATTTTTCTTATAATTTGTTAGTCATTGTATATTCTCAGCATTAGGGAGAGGATAGACACATGTTATGGTAACAAAACATATGAAATGTATATGTCATGGTAACCAAAAAAATACGGAATGAATAAATATAATACTCGTAAAGTTTAAAACAAACCTGAAGTTTGTAATGAGAATTTGCATTTTAGATTACTGACTATAAGGTTATCAATGTTTTTCAAGTTTAAAGACTCAAACTTGAAGTTATATAAAATCCTACAAGAGGATTAAGATGTCATGCTTGAAGCATGGTAACAATTGATTCTAATATATATCCTTTATATGGAGCAATTATTTGTGATGGTCTTCTCACTAAATGTTATACTCCAGTAGAGTAAACAGACATAACAAATTGAAGAGGTTCAGGTACCTGATGATAATTTTAGAGCAAAGATATCTCGATAAGTTATGTCTATATAATTGGATCAAATAGAATCAATAAGAAAATTAGTTGACTATATTTATACTCATGAGCTCAATGATAGCGAGGATGACATTTTGAATTAATTAAAAGTTATTGACACAATAGTTTGGCCAAGACTGAATATGCAATCTTATAGATTGATATATGTTTGACTAGAAGTTCATTCATATGAAATAGTTTGTCAATAATATATAAATAAAGATTTATACTATAAGAGCATTCTTTTATGTGGTGGATGATACTGAAACATGAAGTTTCATTCAACCGACAATACAGAACAATATCATGAATAAAATGAAATCCTGGAAGGATTTTGATATGCTTGATGCATATTTATAACATTGTCATTAATATGATGAGATATGCATTGCACTCTTTTTCCCTTAACTGAGGTTTTGTCGGATTATCCCAGTAAGATTTTTGATGAGGCAACATTATGATCATATTCAAGGAATAATGTACTCTTTTTCCTTCACTCGGATTTTTTCCATCGGGTTTTTTCTTGGAAGGTTTTGATGAGGCACATTCTTTGCATAATATTATATTTCAAAGTTTGAAAACAGACAAATGATAAACTCGAGAACTACTACCAATTGAAGTCATGGGGAGCAACTGTACTCTTTTTCTTTCGATCAGTTTTTTGTCCCACAGGGTTTTTCTGGCAAGGTTTTAATGAGACAACAACACTATAAGTGTGAAAAGAAATATTTCGTATATGACAAAACTTATATTTGACTACATAAAAGGTGAAAAGACAAGATATATATCTCTCGAACTTCTACACATAAGATTTCCAAAAGAATGGCGATATCGATATCAAGAAAATTCGCTCATATGACAATTTGGCGGACTTATTCACGAAAGCATTGCCAACATCATCGTTTAGAATATTGGTACACAAGATTGGCATGGATTGACTCAAAGATCTTGATTTTCAAGGGGAGTAGGGTTGTACTCTTTTTCCTTTGACCAGATTTTGTCCCATTGGGTTTTCGTAGCAAGGTTTTAACGAGACAGCATTTTTAAGGCCATTCAAGGGGGAGTGTTGTAATTAAAAATTGTAATAATTATATATTATGTGAATGACCTTCCTACCCCTAAACCCTAATCTTGTACCTATAAAATGGACTCTAGTCCTCATAATAAAGCACACCTTTTGATCACTCTCTTCTCTCATTGTCTCACTTTCCTCCCTTTTCCTCTCTCTTTTACAACAGAAATTTAATTATCATAAAAAGAATACTATTATAGCAATTCTAAATACAAGACATAGCATTACACTTGCACATAAATAGTGGTAATTAGATTTACATATTAGCCAAATATAAATGTAGAGATTGATGGTATACTAATATATGCCATAAGAAAATATAGTGTAATACATATTATAACATTACTCTAGTAAGATAGCTCTATAATAAAATAATATGTTGATAACCTCACATTAGCAATGGAGGCATAACAATATTATAAGATAGCTCTATAATTTGATTCACATAGCTTTTTGATAATCTCACACTAACTTTTTCATATGCAATGTTAATTGGCACTTGAAGTTAGATATACAAAAATTGAGTTTCATTCTGCTTCCATACCTAAGTCACACAATCGAACTAAGAAGGCACCTGAGTTTCAATTGGAACTTTTCCATACGCATTGTCAACACACTCAAAATGCATGTAGACCCCACATGTCACACAATCAAACTATACCCAACCTCAATTCGACCCTTGCTTGACCCTCGCATGAGCATCTAAGCCACCACCATCTCATTGCCTGACACACTCATTTCCTTCCAAAGCAAGGCCTTCAAGATGATGGGGAAAGACAGCAATGGGCGAAGCAAAGCTTCCCCATGGCCAATCACTCCTGCGCGTGCCTTCTTGGCCAATTTTATCATTTTGCTTCCATTATATCTCTAAAAACTTAAACACTACTCCCCCACTCCATACACATGTTTTTCACCACATAGGACACACAAACCTATCCTCTTACAAGCTTTATTCTCAAGTATAAAACAAAATGTAAGTTTTACTTTGAACTCTATTAGAGACAAGATTCAAGTTTTTATTTACATGATGAAACCCACCTTTTATTGTTAATAAGATTTTTTATTCCATACTTTAATTTCACGTTTACTTTTTTATGACTTCTTATTTTATTTATGATGTTCTTGCTTGTTGTAGCTTGGTTTTCTTGCATTTCTTCACTATTTTAGGTTGGAATTTGTGGGTCTGGGTTTAGATGAGTTCATGCGTTTGCCCAAGCATGTTTGTACATTATATACATGGATTTAGCCTAATTGGAGTCTTTTGATTGTTAATTAAGTGTTTTAGTAAAACCTTGATTTGATTTAAGATGGATTTGAGACCTTGAGGAGATAAGACATTGGATTTGATTTTGATTAATGCTAAATCTGACTCCGGATTGGTATGATTTAGCTAGAATATTAATCTGACTCCGAATTTAGTTATGTATAATTGAGTTTCTCTCCAATTAATTGATGTCAATTATCTTGTGTAACCATTGAAATGAGGCTAACACCCAAGAACACATTTAATTCCATTTCAAAATTCAATCGCTTTCAAATTCTCGTCTTTAATATCTTCCTTTCAAATCCCATTTTAAATACTAATGACCTATTAATCCATTTTATTGCTTTTGAAATTCATTTTCTTTCAAATTCTCTTCCTAAATTGATTTCTTTCAAATTCCATTTAAAAATGCTTTCGTTTAAATGTTTATAATTTTAAATTCTCATTGTAGTTGCCAGACTTCATAAACGAAAATGTAATCAAGTGTTTAGATTTGGTTTTCCTTTATTTATTTCCTCTTTCGTGTTACAAACACAAGAATCACTTTCAATTAGACTTCCTTAAGAGACACGACTTGATTCACCTCACCGCAATACATTCAATCTCTTTCTCTTGCAAAAAATCTTAAAATGTTTAAATAAAATAGTGTATTTGAGATCAAATTAAGATTTGGTATCGTTATAAGGGAAGGCTAGAGGGTTCATAATTTTTGTGTTTATTTTTCGTGATTTCAGCTTAGTATTTTTTCTTGTTTTGTTAATGTGCTTGTTTGTGTTTTAAATTTATTTTTTTCTTGTGTCCCACCAGTATGTGTATGTTGAATGTTGTTATTTAAAGGGAGATGAGCACTTGGACTTAAGCTTGCTCCTTACATCGACAACATCTACCAAATCTTTTGAGATCTTAGATTTAACAAAATGAATATGGACCAACTATCAAGATCCTCCACTAAATGTGTCATTCTCCCATAAGTGAACAAACAAAATTACCGAGTTGATGAAGCAAGTGGCGTCTTTGCAATCCCAAAATGCAATTCTTGGTCAAGTGCTTCCCATCCTCCTTTGTTTGACGAGACTTGTGGTTTATTTGTGTCTATGGCCATAGTTCTAATATGTGTGCCTCGGTTCCTGACCCTTCAGGATACCCACCAAGCAATCAATGGGCCCTACCTCCCAATTCTCATAATATATGCTATAATGCATCATATGCTCCACTAAATTCCTACAATCTAAGTGATTAACATGAATTTGTCTTTATTTTAGTTAGTATTTTAGTTCATTTTTGTTATTGTTTTCGGTGAAAGTTGGATAAATTGAGCATATTTTCACATTTTCTTATCTCCAACTTGTTTTACAGTATTTTAATTATAATTAATTAATTTTATGTTTATTATAGGTATTTTGAGGTATTTAGGTTTGGACGTAGTCAAGAATGGGCAAATGAGTAGAGTTTCAGCGAAAACGGACCGCGATTTAAAGAAATGACAGTTTTGGGCCTTCTAGAAGGGATGTCTCTGGGCCCAACCGGTATAGAAAACTGGGCTGGCAGCACCTCCTGATTCTGGGCCTTCTAGAAGGGTCGTTTCTGGTCTCAACCGGTATGGAAAGTTCTGAAAGTCCTAGAAGGGGCGGAAACCCTAATTTTGACCTCTTTTCCAAGCCACCTACACCTATAAATACCCCCCACCCCTCACATTCGAAAATACACATTATTCCTAGGGCTTTTAAGGCCTTTTTGGGGTTGACAACCCAAGAGTGCCATTTTATTTTCTTAGTTTCTCTTGATAATTCTTAGTTTTAAATTCTTAGACTTTAGATTAATTTAGATTCAAGATTTCGTCGTAGAACGCTGCTATCTTCTTCGTTTAATTAGTAAGTACTTATATCTTATGCTCTTTAATTTAGTTCACATGCTTTCAATTAGTTTAATTAAATCTTTTAGAATAATTATTGTTTCAATGACGAATTGTGATTATGATTGTGTTGGGATTGTGATGTTGAGATTGATTATTATTATTAGCTAGATCTTATGGGTCTAGAGTCTAATTTCGTTGTGAACCATCAATTGGGAACTCTCAAGCGATCGTGGAGACGAATCAAATCTCTAGAACCCTAGTTTTCTTAAATCGTTTTAAAAATCTTTTAATTAATTTTCTCTTAAAATAAGTAATTTCTAGATTTAATTTAATTGCTCATAGTTTAGATAATCTTTAGATTTAATTAATTAGTTCATAGTTTAACTAATCCTTAGATTTAATTTATTGCTCTTAGTTTAATCTTTAGTTCTTAAAATAATCAAACAACCCCCCCCCCCCCCCCCCCCCGTCCGCGTGTTTATATTAGTTTTATTTTTATTTTCTTATTCGTGAAAACAAACACAAAACGAACTTTCGAATCTAGCTTTCCTCTGAGATCGACACGAGTCAACTTACCCACCTACAAGTGATCCCGTTCTCTTGCGGGTGAACTTTTTAAAATTGACAACTTTAAATAAAAATAGGTGCAAAAAAGTTCGAATCAAAATTTTGGCGCCGTTGCCGGGGAAAGCTAAAGGTTGTGATTTTTGTGTTTTCTCTTCGTGACCTCTATTTATATTTATATTTATATTTTTATTTGTTTTGTTTTGTTTATCTTTAGTATTTTGTTTGTGAATTTTCTTTTTGTTCGTTTTTATTATTTTCCGCTTGTACGTTTAATCTTGTGCGTTGAGTGTTGTGTATGCAAGGTACATCTCTCGACACCAAGGTTCAACGACCCAAAAAAAAATAAAAATAAAAAAAGAAAATGTCTTACAATCGCGGGTATCCATCATATGACAACGGTGCACCTCCGACCAATTGGAGTGGCTATCGACTGGCTATTCCATTGAGCTCCAAGATGCGGGATTACGATCTTGATTATTTCTACATAGAGCGAATCCCAATTTTTTATGGACATCCAAGCGAGGATCCAGTGAAATTTTTCCAAGAATACGAGGACATTACCCGGATTTTCCCTCTTCTTGGCCTTACGAGAGATCAAGTGAGGATGCGACTCTTCCATTATGCTCTACAAGATCGGGCAAGAAAATGGTTAAATTATGCAGAGCCCGATTCCTTGCCAATGTGGGAGGACGTGTACAAAGAATTCATGTTGAAGTTTTACACTCCCAGATGGCAACAATGCTACTCAAGCCAAGACGACGTTCCGTATGCCCCACATGTTTATGATAACGAGTCTTATGCTTCTTATAACCAATTTCCATACAATCCTAGTTGTGTAGATTACGAGCAAGACAATCAATTTTTAGCGCAGCAAAAGGATCAAGAAGCTGAGACCATGAGTTTTCAAGACGAACTCAAAGATGACCTTTTTGAGTCTATGAATCGAAGTTATGAGCCTATGAAACAAAGTATGGCGAATATGGAGAGGTCGTGTGCCCAAATAATGTCTTATTTGGAGAAATTGTCGAAAGAAGGGGATGGGGTACCAATTCTTGATGTTGTGGAGCCCATCATAGAGGTAGAGAATCCGAGCCCAACTACCTCCTGATTGCCATAAGTAAAAGAAAAGAAAAGCAAGGGAGATAGGAATAAGAGAACATCCCTGAAAAATTGGCGAGCAACTCCAAAAAGGCGTTCGTGCAATAATCCTTCGTCTCGAACTCGTGATCGAAAATGTCTTGAATAAATACCTAGAAAGACAAAACAAACGAACAAAAACAAACTAACTAATAAAAAGAAAAGAAAACGAATACTTGGGTTGCCTCCCAAGAAGCGCTTGTTTAACGTCGAAAGCTCGACGCCTTCTACGAACGATGCTATCCCGGATCCAAGAAAAGGTGACGATCGTGCCATGCCTTAGTATTCTCCAATAGTAAGCATATGCAATGTAATTTTCCAAGGCGCGCATGGTAAGCAATTCGTAGAACTAAGACTCC